>JAULBZ010004867.1:0-14151 GCA_032360805.1 Neoturris breviconis | reverse complement strand
AATGTATAAAAACATTTGCTTGGTCATTAACTAAATAATCGACTTAAATAAATACATAAATTTTATTTATCTGTACCTGATGATACTTCACCTCTCTCTGATGCATACTCTAACACTAGTGACTTCAGATTAGTATATTCATCTTTGATGGCATCATTTTCTTCAGTGACTATATCAACCTGCCTTATCTGACTCATAACATTGCCATATTCTTTCAAAACTTTTTGCTCTAGATTTAAACAAAAATAATTAGCAAACAAACAATTATTGTATAACGTTGTGTATAATGTCCCTGTGCTCGTCATTTTGATAAGCGACATTGATTGTTATTTTTTGGTTTACAGACTTTTCTTGCACGAATAAAATCAATATTTTTAAGGATTGCAAAGCGTGGGCGTGCCACTATGTTTGCAAGCAAAATTTTAAGACAGGGCAAGAAAGCCGACATAGGAACACAGGCAACAGGTAAAGATCGGAGGAATAGGGATAGGAATTTACATCCCCAGCAGAGGAAAAGCCAAGGATAGGCAAACATAGGCAGAGGCAAGGGACCAAAGACTTTTTTTGCATGAATATCGGAGAGGAAAAGAATAAAAGCCATATATATTCAAAGATTGGCATCTAAATTTCGCAATTCCTTAAAATTTTTTGTAATTGCTACTATTAGCTATCACAAAAGGTCTGTCTAAGGTATAATGAACAATTGGTTTACATATATCACTCACCCTTTTCACGGATGTCAGCTTCAATAACTTTCTCTGACAATAACTTCTCCATTTTTGTACTAGCATCTAAATGATTTTAGAAATTTCGTATTTCCTGTAGTAGATGCCCTCCCTCAAATAAGTACCCCTCCCAACTCAAAATTGATTTAAAATATAAAAATAATTTAATAAGTCCCCCCCCCCGCGTTAATAAGCACCCATAGTGCTTATAGACACATGGTCCCCAAGAAGAAATAGTGTGAAATAATGAAATAGTGTCTATTACTCTTCACTAAAATATGTCTGATAATTTATTTCATTTACTATTTTGCCGTTTTCTAACCTCATCAATAAATTTTGTTTATTTATTTGGTTATTTGGCTTATTACAGTATTAAAACAGATTCGAATATTAAGACTAAAAAGTGGACAAGCAACAGTAATTGGTGCAATTGGTAAAGGCGGTATCAACCAATAATCATTCTTTTGATTACGGTATTATCTTGATAGGGGATAAAGTTACTGCTTGAAATAATGCAGGTCTAAAACAAAGGAATTCAAATAAATTCAAACCTGCATCTTCACATCTCGGTATAACATCCTGAATTATATCAATTTCATCCTGAAAAGGCACGACTTGTTATTTAAATTTAGCTTCAAATTAACTATTACTTATTTGTACATGATTTTAATCTGCTCAAGTTATATCAGAGCAATCCGGATCAACTCACTGTGGAGGAGAGTAGTGAAACTATATATCAAGAATAAACACCCAGATTTTACATGGCATGAGGATTTCATTTCCTTATTAAGTTGATAAAGTTTCAGGTCAAATAAACAACTAGAACACCTTTATCAAGGTAAAATTATATCAAATCATTGTGAAGGAGAGAAGTGAAATTAAAATCATAGCCTAAAGCAATGCTCAAAAATCACTCTTCCACACTGGATATGAATTGCATATACACATTATACATCAAAGTATTATGAACACACCAAATAAAATATAGAGTACACCTATGTTATAGTATTAGTTGTGCTTTTAAAGACTTGGTATAAGTTACACCATACAGACAACATTCAGACATCCCTAATGTTACCAAAATATAGCCCTAGTGTTGCGATTGTTCTCCCTATTGTTTCAAGTTTGCCCTAATGTTGCATGTTGCATAAATTAAAGCAACATTAGGGCTATTATGCCCTGATGTTGCGAAACATTCCTGCAACATTAGGGCGTAACGGCCCTAATGTTGCAAAAGCACAGCCCCAATGCTGCAAAGGTAAAGATCAGATTCAGACTACAATGTATAGTATAAGATAGTATAAGATATGCTTTAACATACTAATGTATTGTAAGTTGGTACCTTTAAGTTGGTACCTTTAGAAAGAAGATCATGAAATAAATACACCATAAAAGCATAGTTTTGTTTGATTGTGCAATAATGACAGTTAGAAGGAAAATCTTTTTGAGGGGAGTATTCAAGATTATTATGATAAAGAATTTGTATCATCAAAACTTACTGTCAAATATGATTTCTTAAATCCACATGAAAGTCTAAGTTCTTCTATTTGATCTAAAATAAAAGAGTACATTGTAAATTTCTTTCTATTTTTTACAGTCACACCAGAATCTCTATATACATTGTACAATTAAAACATTGGCATATGAACCTATATCTCTAACAAATACACAAATAAAATATTTTATTCTATGTGTTAAAAGAAACGAACACCTTATAAGAGCTTTTCACACAGAAGTAAGATTCTAATAAGAATGAGTAAATTACTTTTAAGACAATTACCAGGGTTAAGGGCTAGGCAAGCAAATGCGAAATTGTTGCATATAAATGTGGCATTCATTAGCCAACCTACTGTACAAAAGTGTTGCATGCTGATACATCATTGCATATACATATACATGATCAATGCAACATGCACATTGTACCATGTTGTTTCAAATGTTAGATTGAATGTTGCATTGGGGTGGTTTAACAAACAAGAATTGGTTGCATATTTTTTTGCAACAATGTTGCATCAATTGTTGCATTCATTTATCCAACATTTTAATCAGTTTTAAGTGACCTTCTCATTTATTTATTCAGTTAACCATTATTATTAATAATAATATGGATAGTTTTAGGGCACTCTTCTTTATAAGAGATTTCATACTTTCACAACTCGGAATTATATCATTTTCTATTGTGGATTTATATTCTTCCATCTTATGTATAATTTCTCCATATTCTTGAAGAATGTTTTCTTCTGTAAAGAGAAACAATACAGGTTTCTGAAAATTGGGGAAGAACATAACTATATTGGGGAATCGGCTGAAAAACATGGTTTACTTTAGGTCTGGTCCATACTCTTGGTTACCTCAGGTATGGGTATGGAAATTATTAAGCAAAACCCAACTTCCATTCACTTTTTCATGATACTAATTTAAATCAACACACAATTCTAACCATAACAATGGTATCATTTGCCTGTAATGTTCAAATAAACCATGAAATGGGGCAAAGATAACTTTTGCTGTTTTCATGAACCCAAATGAAGGCCCTTATACCCAAAACAAGTACGCCCAAAATTCCCTGGGTAAGACACTGCAAGTATACCAACAGTAAATACAAACCTTTCTCTCTTTTCATATCATCTGTCAATTTGTCAGCTAGTAATGCTTCCACACTCTTTTTGTTATCTAGAAATATCATCAGGAAACAAATACAATTTGAGAATTTTAAACAGGAAACAGATATAATTTGAGAATTTTAAACTATATATACTACTTTATATCACAGTACTTCAACGGTTATGAATTTGCATTGTTACATTTTTCTCAAACATAGCACTTATAGCTACAGTACTTCGTATAACCATGGTAAATCCTAATCGATTATTCCAGTTCATATTAAAGGGTAAAAATTATTAATCATGTGAACAACCATTAGGAACACTCTTACAACTTAATTATGATAACAAAATAAAATAAAATCAACCAATAGAATTGGGCAAAAGTTTATCCTGAGTATTTTAACTCTTATAACACCAGCTATGAGTACAATGACTAAATTAGTTATCTATTTTACCTTTTCTTTGTTCTGTTCTGTTACTCTCCTTGTTCGTCCGGTCATAGTCATTGTCAGATATATCAATTGTGTAAGCTATTAAAAATATTAATAATTATCAATAATTCATTCTTGCTGAATAAAACGCAGAGACCATCAAAAGAAATTCATGGAGAGAAATTTTTCAGAGAAAATTACCTGATACACCATTAGAAGCAGCTTTCTGGAAGTCACATTCACCAGTTTCATGTTTTTCAGGCTAAAACAGGAATTGATGTATAATATAAATTTAAAAAAAAGACCAGATAGAATTCATTACCATAATTTTTAGGTGCTAACGATAATACTATCCAACATATTACTAATCTGCACCTGTATAACATCACATTACTAAGTAGTAGATATTACTAGCACTTTGGAAACATGGTCTAATAAGAAAAGTGCAAAGTGATGATAATAGCTCATCCAAACTTTGTTTGGTGCGCTAAAATGATACAAATTCAGAATTTTAATTAAAATAATTTCTACCTTGTCAGCAGCAGTGTGGCCATCTGTTATTAAATCCTATAGAAAGAGTATATCGTAATAATATCATCTTATTGAACATATAATGTTATAAGAATAATTTTTGACTATCCTGACGGTGAATATAGCTTATTGTGTGGAACAAATCAGAATTAAAAAGGAAGTTTGCATACCTGAAGTCTCAAAGGTCTTCTATATTTAGCCTAAAAAAATGTTATATATGTAGGTTAATGTCAGACTTTAATGTATGATTAAAATGAATATGTAATATTACACTGTGTTTACACTGTGCACTGCTTTGATAATCTATCTTAACATAACATAACATAATATAACTTTCACTTCTTGAGCACCTCTGCATAAACAAATATTTACTTGCATATATTATCTACATAAAATACAAAATTTTATGATTAGCCTAATTTCAAGGTCAGTTATACTGAACTCAAAAGCAAAAGAATTAATATGTGACGCATAGTCTACAAATAATTAGAATTTATTTCAATGCAGGACTTTACACTGATGTTACTCGCAAAAACAGTTGATAAGGGTGTTAGCTAAACAGCATTATATAAATATATATTTGGGTTTTTCCAAATGGCAATTATATTTTGTAGTATTCTATTGTTTTTCAAATATTCGTCAGTTAGATATTTCCCAATTTACCCAAAAACACTGTTTTGCCAAACCTTTTAGCTAACACAATCAACATTTCAACTCATATAATACATACTTCTTTCCTCCAAGTGCAACGTTTACGATCTCCATAATCATATCGGAATTCATCTCCTTCAAGAATATTAGTGCAAGCAAATAAACACAATCTTATTCCATCATTGGCTTTAACTTTCTTCACAACACAATTTCCATGAATTGAATCATTGACAAAAGCACCAAGCCTGGTACTGTTTGTGCCATCGATGCTAGATTTAAAAAGATATGAAAAACAATGTGACCAGGTATAGTTCAGGATGTATCAAGTGACAAAATTTAGGGTATTGTATCACTACAAACAAAAGATAAAACACAATGCAACCTTAATAAAGGTTTTCTTGCTTCAATCACTTCATCAGTATAACTCTAGTTAGTCTAGTTTGACTCACCAAAAGTGCTTTTTTCCTTCCATAAAATAGTACATAAAGCACCCTTTTCCTTCTTCTTCATATGCATCCTCCCTGATATCAGCTTCCGTCTCATCAATTAGATCACCAGGGTATTCAAGAATAAAGCTGCCAGTGGAAAATTCTTTGCTGGCAAAAACACCATAGCCTAAAGATTATTTTGCAGAAATAATTTTTAATTGCATTAGAAGCTTTTGTTTAGAGCATCTTTTGGTTGACTTGCAAATGGCTCCAAAAAGACTGACCATGTGTATATATTTATCTCTCATGCTTTCATGTACTAAAGCAAAGCAAACTAGATGTGTTATCACCCAGTAACTTAGTATGGATATCATGGCATTGTACATCTTTTTACTGTGGTCAAACGATTTTCATTAACTCACCAATATCAGTTGATATGAAATATTTTATAAAGTCAGTTGGCGGATCCTTTCCCCAAATGCAATAGTTCCTTGCCTTCTCCATTTCTTCATCAGCACCATTTGCCTGCAATTAAATTAATAAAATACAAAGAAATAATAGATGAATGAAATAATTATTAATTAAAAAAAGGTTTATCTATAAAGGTTAAAATTAGGATGCAAATCATAAATACTATAACTATAATAAATTGATATTTAATTAAAAACATGGTTATCAATATTTTTAATAGTTATTTTTTACGATGAGGAAAATGTACATAATCAAAGGTACGGTATTAAAAATTGTAAAATGTAAACAATTGAAACCTTTATCTAGATAAAATTATATCAAATCACTATGGGTACTGTAAGTAGTGAAATGTAATATCATACCCTGAAGTAATGCTCAAAAATCACTCCTCCACGCAGTAGATATGAATTGCATATACACCTTATACATCATAACTTACTGTTGGAATATGGAATATGGTAGATTATCAACCTTTATACAGTATATATAAAATTCCCATGGTTAAAAATTATAAAAATACTCTATCCTTACATTGTTTCTTCTTCTTGTGGAAGCCATTCCTTACATATAATTATATAATACCTAAATGATATAATATATACTATTAGTCAATGAAGCACAGGAGCAACTGCTTGAGCCAGCAGGGAAGGGTGTCAATTCCCCAGGCATTCTGCTGGGGTGGGCTATATATATAAATATATAAATACGGGGGTGGAAATAGGGTTTTTTCTAGAAGAAACACTGGACCTAACCCTATGCCAGACCAAACCCTGGACATGTCCTGAGGTGATTTTGTTATTTTATCAAGTTGGAAAATCACATCTGGACACCTCTGTATATACTACATGTTGTCCGTTATGAGTGAATATCCAGGGAATTTACACCAGTCAAGGAACTGGAGGATGGACATGTGTTACTCCAAACAGCCAGATACTGGAAAAAAGTCCTCATGCTCGCCTACAATAGTGTCTTGTGTATGGGATAGCTATACGGATTAGCTGGCTTATATACGTAGATTTTTGTTTTGCGGATTTCACAATTTTGACCAAACATATATATGTTTGGTCAAAAATTGTAAAATCCGAAGAAAAAAAAATCTGTACATATAAGCCAGCTAATCCGTATAGCTATCCCATAAGGATATATATATATATAAATATATCCTTATGGTCCAATGGACTGAAAATGCTTGGTACCATCCTGAAATTTGGTATCGACATTCTAGGCAATATTACGAGACCGCTGGCTAATTTTTTCTTGATTTCGTCAATTCACAACCGAGTATTTGCAAAAAAGGGATTTTTTCAAAAGTGAAGATTTACCATTTTTCACAAATTACATTCATCAAAGTGATTTTCTCATGATTTTTTTTAGGTGAAAACAGTGTAACTAAAATGTAGGAGATATTTTGTGACCAATGGTATATTTTATACCCTTAAAATTCAGTTTAGCATAATGTATGAAGGAAAACTGCCTCTGGGGAGCTAGTCATGTCGTATAGTGTACTTTCTCAAAAAAGTATTACATTTATCTATGTAGCAATACTCTATACTGTACCTTTGATTAAGAATGTAAATGCGAAGCAAGGTGCTCTTCCTGACTACTTCCAATATCACGATTAGTAAAATCCCTAATGTTACCAAAATATAGCCCTAGTGTTGCGATTTTTCTCCCTGTTGTTTCAAGTTTGTCCTAATGTTGCATAAATTAAAACTACATCAAGGCTTATGCCCTAATGTTGCAGAAACATTCCTGCAACATAAGGAACCAAGAAATATAGCACTTGATGCTCCACCAACTATTTTTTTTCCTTTTGTAAACAAGAGTTCATTCTTTAGATTTAACAGCATATAGTTACACACTTGACTAAACAAAGCAGAAAAACGTATTTGGTACAGTAAGTAGCAAAGGTGTTGAAATAATTTCCTGTTATCACCGCGGAGGAGAGATTTGGCTGAAAATATTCTGAATGAATGAAACTTATCTCTCTTCCACAGTGATTAGCAGCCGTTATTTTACCCTTGGTCATAAGATAACATAGCTTTCTTTTTAGTATGAAGCTTTAAAATATAATTTATAATCACTAATGCTTGAAATTTACAATGGCTTTAAAATGTAAAAAAATTTAGTAAATCTAGAATATACAATATATGTCATATGATAACTTCATTTTCTTTCAAATCAGAATGACCAACTAAAGGAATGAAAACTTATCAACCATAAGCATATCATGTTTTATTTGTTATAGTCAAACAAATGTCATGGAAAAAATCCCGCTATGCAAGCCAAACACTGGTGTTATACTTCATAAATACTAAAATAGGTATGATTTCTCAAAGTGCTTCATGGAAATTTCACAGGAAATAACTTTTTCAAATCTAAAGAATGAACTCTTGTTTACAAAAAAAATAAATAAATAGTTGGTGGAGCGTCAAGTGCTATATATTGGTTCTTATGTTGCAGGAATGTTTCTACAACATTAGGGCATAAGCCCTAATATAGTTTTAATTTATGCAACATTAGGGCAAACTTGAAACAATAGGGATAAAAATCGCAACACTAGGGCTATATTTTGGTAACATTAGGGATTTTACTAATCGTGATATTGGAAGCAGTCAGGAAGAGCACCTTGCTTCGCATTTACATTCTTCCACCCCAGCAGAATGCCTGGGGAATCGGCACCCTTCCTGCTGGCTCAAGCAGTTAGTAAAAACTTGTTCAAAGTCTGAAGTAAAGGTTGCTTTATGGGATACATTCATACTCAAGTTGCCATGGAAAACTTCTGATGAATGTTTCTTTTTTCAATATCTACAACCCCTCACATAAATTCCTGAGACTAAGTGAAATTTGTGTGAATATTCGGAATTTCTACTTCGAAAAAAGTCTTAAATTTTGATTAGCAAGTGGAACTACACGAAAATTTGCATTTTTTTCAAAAGTCTGGGTACAAGGCTGCTAAAAACAACAAAATTTGTTGAGTTTGGAAAAGTCTTAAGTCTACTCGATAAATCTCTGAGATAAATCTCTAGGGCATTCCCGAGGTCATTTTAATTAGTTATGTTTTACTTGTGGCTTATATTGCTTGATAAAATTCGTAAATAGTCTCACAATTTATGTGAATAGTTGTAGCAATATAGCAGACACTGTCGCTGCTATATGGACACGTCGCCCTAGCCTAATGTGAGACACACTGCACAATGTTTTCCTACTTTGAATTTGTTAAGGGGCGAGTCACATATCGATTTTCTATTTCCTTAGCATTGGGTGGGGGGAAGGGGATCAAGGCGAACAACGCTAAAAAATCTAAAGAAGTTTGTCGTTTTTTGTCAACATATATCCGGACGACTTAGTTTAAAATTAGCATCCTTATGGACACTTTAGTAATGGATCCCACCTTTCCTACCCGTTAGTGTCTATTTCTATAGAAAAATACAAAAATAATTGAAGAAAAAAAGATTACGTAGAAGTCTCATGTTTTGCAAAAGTACTACGAAGCGCTACCGTCTCGCAAAAATGTTATTATCGATTTTTCGTATACCTATACCTCCAACACTAAGGGGCCACGTCCATACCCAAATTGCCATGGATAACGGGAAAAGACTGTTAGGGGGTGGGTGTAATTTCCACTAGGGAGTTTTGTGCATGGCAAGTCTTAAATTTTTAGAATATCTAGTATAAAAACTATTTTTCTTCGCTTAGTGGACCATTAACGTTGTTTCAAAGTATTTCTTTTCTATTTAAAACCATGGGATTTCATTTTAGGCACATTTTACCACATAGGCACATTAGCAAATTCGATACTTCCCGCTTTTAAAAGAAACATACATGCTAAGAATCATAATCGCCTTTGTATACCATATTTTTGGACATACGCAAAAGCTACCTTCTTGTACGAAGAAAATGCCAATGGTGTCGATACTGCTTTTGGTCATACAGTTCGATGGAAGAATAGAATTCAGAAAAAAAATTAACGTTATTTAACGCCGATTTAATTATACCTCTACACACCGTGGCACCCCTTCACAAAAGAATCGGGTACTATGAGGCTATTACCGGGTTCAACTACACTGTTTTAATGTTGTTTCAAAGTATTTCTTTTCAAAAAAACAATACGGTTTCATTTTAGGCACATTTTACCAAAAAGGCACATTAGCAAATTCGATAATTCCCTCTTTTAAAAGGCTAATAATCATAATCGCCTTTGTTTACCTTATTTTTGGTCATAAGCGAAAGCTACCATGAGATAGAGATAAAAAACGATAAAATTAAGTGACAAATATTATACTCGTAATACCCAGTAAAAAAGACGGGTGGATGAGGAATTAATATTGCGTATAGGGTAGCCCCGAACTACCCTGTAAAAAAGACGGTGTGTTACTGGGCTTCGGTACCCTCGTGAATCGTGCTTAAGTGCTAAAGAAAACGGAGAAAAGAGGTTGCATACACATAGCCACATAAAATGTCAAAATATGTCACAGAAATCTTTGCAATTACAAGTTTACATCAATTTTCCACCAGGAGCCCCTATTTCAAAATAGACTGGTTTAGTAAAACATAAAATAGCACTTATCATGGTCAAACGGCATTAAACTGTCTTTTGATTTGTATTCTAGAGAAAATTTTGAGTAAGTATGCCCATGCATACCAATTTTTACTAGTGCGTTTTCCTGAAAGGGGAATTAAGGTTTGGAATTCGCGATATAAGATTTTGTTCTCAAAAGCATCTAGAAGCATCACACAATATACCGATAAACTTTTTTTTCCAAATAAAATGTAGTAAAGGGTCTAAATGAGCCTTTACTTATCGAGCGATTTGATTACGTAATCGGGGTGGCGAGTTTATTCACCAACACGGTTCGTTAGGGAGTTGTGACGTCACACTTGTGCAAAACATTTACCGCCAAGCCAAATAAATAGAAAATGGCTGATTGTCTAACGAGGAAGAAGTTATTTTTGAAAACTCTCCTTCTGAAGCGCTAAAGAAAAACAAGGTATGAGGTTGCACAAAATAAAGCAAACATAGCCCAAATTGTCATCGAAGTGCTAAAGAAAACAGAGAAAAGAGATTGCATATACACATAGCCACATAAAAAGCTTTTCTTGCGACTGTTTTTATAAAGAACAGACACAATGAGTTGAAACGTGAATAACCTCAATGCAGGAGAGTGTCTATATTTGTCACAATCATAAAATCATCGAAGCACAAAAAGTACTAATTATCAACTTCTGACTTGTGCTGAAGAAAATGATGTAGCTAGTAAATTAAATTGTAAACACAAGTATTTTTTATAATAATTCTATATTCTAAAAAAGAAAATAAGAATAAAAACGGGAGAAAGTTCGAAGAGTTATGAAACTAAAATATCTTCTAAGAAACTGACTTCCTGACAAGAAATTAACAAGTTAAAAGAACTCTGTAAGTTTTATCCTTATGTTGCTGCATCTTTTCGCATGTGTTTATACTAATCTAAAAAACATTTGCACCATTGTGACGTAACAAAACTAGTGTCCAGATCTGTTCATTAAAAAATGGCTTACGTGATATTTTAGAGAATTCGAGTGAAAAGGTAAACATTTAGCCAAACTTTGAATCCTTCTTTGGTGAACAAAATAAGGAAATAAAGTATCCTTTTTTGTTTTTATGTAATGTTTACCATGTGGGTAGCTGATTTCCAATGTTTTTCAGGAGGGTAATTCCAAACCTTAATTCCCCTTTAATAAATTAAGTTTAACTGTTATAAGTAAATTTAACGTTATTAATTACTCCCAACGCAAATTAGAAATATAATGACAATACACAATTCAACAGAGGAAGATTTTTTTTAATAAAATAATATTTTAAAAAGATAATGAATAATAAGGAACTATATTCTTCTGTTACATTGTTCTGTTCTCTAGTGCTTCATAACATCAGCTAGTAAAATCCATCCTATATATAAAATCGATTTATTAAATACAACTTTAATATTTAATAAACCATCCTACCATGTATATTATTATTTTTAAATGAAACTATAATATGTTGGTATATGTTGCTATATAACATTTTCTTTCAGACACCATTAAAATTGTTAGAGCATGCATGGTTAAAGAAGCATTTCCTATACTATACATTCAATGTATATAACATATACAATACCAAGTCTTTAAAAACGCTAATACTGTAACATAAGTGTATTCTCTATTTTCTATTTGGTGTGTACATAATGCTACAATGTATTTATGCAATTCATATCCACTGTGGAGGAGTGATTTTTGAGCATTGCTTTAGGCTATGATTTGAATTTCACAACTCTTCTTCACAGTGATTTGATATAATTGGTGCTCCAATTGTTTATTTGACAGTAACTTGGCATAATTTTACCTTGATAAAGGTGTTTTAATTGACCACCATTTGATGTTCGGGAGTTGTTAAACTTCTACGGCCTGGGAACAAAATTTGTATAAGGCCATCAAAGGTTCATGTTATTAAAAATCTTGTGGGAACTGGGTCCAAGGTGGTTTAAGTGCGAATAGTATGACCAGCCGAATGATAGCAATGATGGAGACACCCTACCTCACATTCTGATTTACTCGGAAATTACGTTTAACCTGTGGGGGGGGATTCTGGGAATTTGACTATAATCCCAGGAAACTATATGAAAGAACATTAAAATACCTAGCTAGAACTGTAAACAGAATGAGAAAATCTTTTGTAGAACTCTTTTAATCAAAATTCGTGAAAAGTGTGGTTTTTAAAGAAAGACCCATTTAAAATTAATTGTGATGACGTCACCAGAAAACGCTGACTTCAGCAGAAAATATTTGTTACTATTTTGTTCGTTTTTTAATCTACTTTAATTCTACAAAGTTTCATCTCAATCCTATCCGTCATTTAAAAGTTATGGAGGGGACGGTATCCGCCTCCCTCAGCTTTGAGGAGCCACAAAAATTCCAGCATGTATTGAATTAAGAAAATTAATTTAATTTTATGGCTTTGCATTTGTGGAATAATAAGGTTCAAACATTTTCCGTTATTTTTTTGCAAAAGTAAACATACAGCTTATTCAGGGTTTATAGAGAATCAGGGAAATCAGGGAAAATCAAGGAAATTGAAAGTTCATCAGGAAAAATCATGGAAATGTTGAAAATTTAATTCAAAATCAGAAAAAATCAGGGAATTTGTAAATCCAATCTGCCATTTTATGCATTTTATGCATAATAGTAATAAAAAAAAATGCTTCTGATTTAAAAGAATATTTTATATATAAGGATTTTTATTAGAAACACTAAAGGCCAACTGGTTAGAAAAAAAATCAGGAAGATTAGATTTAAATTAAGACCCAAAAATCATTGAAAATCGGGGATTTTATTTTATAAAATATCTGTATAAACCCTGTTATTTTCTATTAGACTATGGGTCAATTTCTTTCACCAATCTGATCAATCTTTGTCAGTTTTAGCTCGAATCAATCAGGAGCTCCAATTAATTTATACATGCAATATAATGGCTTCCTCTAGCCTAGGGAAGGCTGTTGTGCAAAACGGAATCAGTATTTCTTGCCTCACTTGTTTCAGACAGTCAAAGTGTTTTCAAACGAGTGGCACATAGTTCGAATAAACAAGTGAAGATGGCTCCCTTCAATCCAAGAACGATGAAAGAAACGGAGAACTATAAATCTGAGATTGATCAATCTGGTTACTCTACCTCTGAGCATAGGCGCACTTGCGGCTATGCTCTGAGGTGGGATTTATTAGAGCTAGCTCCGATCAATCTAATCATTCTCATTCAGATAAATGAAATAGAGAATGATCAATCTGGATTGGTGGGAGCTAGTTCGGATTGATGGAAGAAATAGACCCTATAACATATGCATATTTTCTATTTTTGTTTAGTGTATGTACTTGATACCATGATGTATAATAATGTGTGTATGCAAGTCATATTTATGTTTAACTTTCACTCGCGGACTACTTTCAATATCGTCCATTGATTAAAAATATTAAGAACTACAAAAATCATTAACTTCAAGCGCACATTCGATTTCAAATCACCTTTAATCAACACAATTAGTTTAATTTTTTATCATTAAGCTCTCTATTCAACGTGTAAGTTTTACAGTTTGGGGTCTGTGTCTGTAGTTTTAGAAATTGGGAAATGATTAAAAAATGCAAGTACATTAATTACAAAACATGCCAGACCAATTAAGTTAAGCCGGAAAACTAGCAAACCTGTGAAAATGGTGGGATGGCATCTTAAATCATGGAGCAAAAATAGGGTACTATGTCAATCAAAAGAAAAGCTGGTTAATACTTAAAGATCCCTCAC
>JAULBZ010004866.1:0-14153 GCA_032360805.1 Neoturris breviconis | reverse complement strand
ATTATTAATTGATACTCTGGTAGCTGGGTGCAACTATAGTGCACCAGGCGTTTACAGTCGTTACATTTTAATGTTTTTTTTATTACTTTCGTCACAATTTTCTACCGAACACTTCATCTTTAGGTGTTTTATTGCTTTGGGTTACTGGTTACACTTGCGTGTTCAATGTTCCATATGTTTTCCAGGTGTAATATCCTCACACACGCGTATGCTAGTAAAATACTGAAATGGAGACCAGCTAGAGAATAAGAACACTTATTTCTCAAAAAACCTCACATTGGCTGCTTCTGAAAATTTATAAAGCTGTTTCTTATATATAAAAAAAACGTAGTCTGGTTTACATTACCCTGAAATAAGTCAAGCAATTCTGAAGAAACTCCAGTTCTCACTGAAATCCTAAGATTCTTATATAAAAAACGTGTAGCTAAAAGTCCTATTAAATCACAAATACCTGAATAAGAGGCGTTGGCTGCTCAATGCCTCGTTTTCAAGTATTTGTGAATAGGTCCATTGTTGTTGATCTTTTTTATTCCCGCATAGGATATCCCAGCAGGCAAAAACCTGTTCAAAGTCAGCAAAATAACGTTGGAACAACGTTCAAAGAACGTTCAAAGAACGTTATTTTTCTGACTTTGAACAGGTTTTTGCCGGCTGGGATGTAGGTTACAATTATTAATTTATATAGTTGTAGAATTGTGTGCAAACGTTTTACAATTTAAATGTTTTGCGGTAATGTGCATGTAGATTTAAATCATAGATTACGCCATGATCATCACGGTTTACTAATCAGTTACACATTGTAACGGAATGTAACATAATTATCTGTTACCTAGCAACCTAACACAACTTATTTTCTATAATTCAACATGAAATCTATTAAGTTTTTAACAAGGGAATCTATAAAACGTAGTAGCTTTTAATAAAAATTTGGTTACTGTCCATTGAGTTTTATGAATACAATATTATATACTGTGTCATTTTAAGTTACACGTAGAAAGGTTTATCGAGCAAAAAAATGTTTTAAAACATATCAGATAAAAGTTGAAAGTATTTATCATTGATATAATAGTGAATATTGATCGTTGCAAGGATATTATTTGAGTTGGTAAGATAAAGAGCAAGCATTGGAGATGTTATCTACCCGTGTATTTTTGTGTGTCCACTCTTCGTCAATTCTTAATATTCTGGAAGATTCGAGATTATTCGAAAGAACTTCACTTAGTTTGATTTGTTATGATTTCGATTGTATTTAGTCACATTGCCTGTGTTATTGCGAAAGGTTCAAATTGAATCTCACTCTGGTGGGTATTGTATGGTGAACCTCTTTTTAGTGAATATTTCATGGTGATATTGACACGTCGAGTTGAAGTCAATAACGTACCTGCTGAAGTCGCTTTCCTTACGCACCTTGTGTTGCATTTTACTTGAACTATTTTTCTTGCAAACACTCATTCTCTTTTAGAACGCGACGCCTGACGTCTAATAAGCGTCGAGCACGATACTTCAACGTTGATTTTATGTCGTTCTACCAATGGAACGAGCTTAAACTTCTCTTCATAGATTACATTTTTTCTGTAACTTCCATGAAAAGTGTTTAGGTGCCAACAAGCATTCAATAGACACCGATTGGTATTGAATTGTAAGAAAATTCAATCCGTCTCTGAAAATTTGTTAAAACATATGCAGTTAATTCACCCACCCAAAAACCTGTTCAAAGTCTACAGTAAAGATGCTAGAGCAACGTTGAAAATATTGTTCTAGCGCCTTTACTGCAGACTTAAACACGTTTTTGTTTACTGGGCATGTTCATGGAACTCGTGCTGGAAAGGTTGGTCTATTTAATCTGCCTATTGTTAACACTGTTATTCCATTACATCATAGATATACAGCGTTTGAGCATAGGTTACATTTTTACTTTTGTAATTCCATAGAGAGCTTACAAGAATAGCAAGAATTTGGCAAGAAAGTAATTGAGATTACATTGCATTTATTCCTGAAATAAGATACATTCATTGATGCCTACAAAAATGATCCCTCTGAGTTTCTCTGGCCTTAAAAGTAACCTGAACAAATTTTTTATTACCTCTTATTAACAGAATTTGTCTTCTTTTCTCATGAAGTATTTTTCTTTGACTATATGTTGTGCTGTCTTGTGTGTCCTGTCATTATTAGCATTTGTTCCTGTCTGTTCCTTTTGTATTTTGTGCTTGTTGGTGATGTCAGTGTGGCCATTACTACGCGCTAAGCATTTTATTGATTCTTAGCGGACAAAAACTTGCTCAAAGTCCGCAGTAAAGACGCTAAAACAGCGTCTCTATTGCAGACTTTGAACAAGTTTTTGCTCACTGGGTTTTGTGATTATCTCCCTACAATAACTGAAAATTTAATCTACTTTTGTTATTTTTTAACTCTATTATATGTGGTGGAGGGGCAAAACTGTCCTCCAGTTGAACTTTTTACCATATTTCCTGAACAAAAAATTGAACGAACTTCTCATTTTGTGACTTTTAATATCTTTTTATTAGAAACATATTGGTGTAATGAAAATTGAAAATATTATGCAGAAGTTGTTCTCTCAGTGCTCTCCTTCATAGAGGTGTATAGCTTATTTTTTAATTTTTTTCACGTATATACTTTTTCTTAAGACTATATATATTGACTGATTCATTGTTTCAATCTTGTTCATTTAATATGAGGTATTTATGCATAATTATGACATAATTTTATATTTTGAATGCAAGTTTTTAGGCCATCCAACAGTATTTTTGCATAATTATTCAATAATATAGGTAATTTCATAAGTACTCTCCTTTATAGAGGTGCTCTTTACCTTTCCTAATTTTTTCGTTTATTTTGGCGCCCTATAGTAGGCTTTATGGGGTAAAGATCTAAAAAAACTTTTTTAGACAATTTAATAAAAGGCACATCATTTGGCACTCAAAATGAGAAAATAGAATAAAAAAATCTTATTTTGTTCCTGAGATATAGCAAGTTATTAAAATGCTGCCATCAGCAAAAATATTGGCAAACTTTACATTTTGACAATATTTTTCTAATTCTTTTATCAAGAGCTAATTACATGCAAATCTTCAGGCTTGTAGCATGTTTCTATCCTTAGAAAACCATGGGTAGTTTTGGCCTCCTCCCATATATTCAATGTACATGCGAAAGCCCATATATAATAGGGTTAGCTATTTTATTCTAATTCTATTCTTATTCTATTCTATTCTATTAGCTACATGTAAGTTATATTGTTAAGTATATTTCTATTTTATCATATACTCTATTCTAATCATTACAACCACTCTACTGTGAGTAGCATTCTTCAATGTTAAATTAACTCTCATGGTTTGTTTCATGATTCCCGAATTCAATCATATTATTTTTCAAAATTTACCAAAGGATTAGGTTTTGATAGCTTGCCCAGTGGGCAAACACTTGTTCAAAGTCCGCAGTAAAGGCGCTAGAATAACGTCGAACGATATTTGCTGCGGACTTTGAACAAGTGTATGGCCACTGGGTGGTGCATAGTTAGTATAAGAAACGGTTATCCTAAATCTCGATAGAATGGTAAATAAACGTTATTAGTAGTAGCTACAGTACATTGTGTGGGACTTATCTTTAGCTACTTATATATATATTTTTATCAATACTTTTATAATCCTAATGATGTCACTGTACCCAATGATTGGGTAATATCGAATTATCGTCTGAAATGAGTCTTACATCAACGACATTCAGCTTTGATCCGGCATTACCTGCTAAATGAGGTATATTTTTAACACGCTTTTTACTAACCTTTTAGACAGAATAACAATGTAAATTGTGGAAGTCAAATAAATGATTAATAATAATAATAATACTATGTGGGAATTTAACTTAAAAATAAATAAATGAATACTAAAAGGATAAAATAACTACTAGAACTTAAAATACTAGACCAAGCTAGACACAATATATAAAAAATAAAGAAAAATAAAGAAAATAAAGAAAATAAAGAAAACGCAGTCAACATTTCCTAAGAGAGTTTCGTGAATAAACATGATATATATAGCTACAATCTTTTAAGTTGCGTTTACACGATCCGATTAATCGAATTCGATTTGTCGAATTCGACATATCGGATCGTGTAAACATCTAAAATCTGATGATTTTCATCACATCAGATTGTCTGATTCGATTTTTAAAAAGTCGGACGTGTTCAATTCCATCAGATTAATCTGATGAGATATTAGCCAATCAGATCATTTTGAAATGAGCATCTATTGTGATGTGCATTCAAAAAACATTCTACAATTAAAACCATGCCTTCTATCAACGATTTATTTACTGTATCTTATCCTACGATAAAAATCTGATCGTGTAAACAGTAGGTGACCTTCAGATTTTTTAATCCATAAATCGATTTCGATTAATCTGACCGTGTGAACGCAGCTTTACACAAATTATAAAACATTTTACGAATTTTGACTTAGAATACACACCACAAGTAAAACAGAACTAATTAAAATGACCTCTGGAATACCCAAAAGATTTATCTCAAAGATTTATCGAGTAGACTTAAGACTAGGGCTTAGGATATTAGGTCTTTTTTGCAATCTCATCAAATTCTGTTGTATCCAGTAAATTAGTACCCCAGGCTCTTGGAACAAATTCAAATTTCGACTTTGCTTATCCAAATTTAAGGCTTTTCGTCCGAGTTCAACAGTAAAAACGCAAGAACAACATTGAACGACTTGTTGTTCTAGCGTCTTTACTGCGGACTTTGAACAAGTCTTTATCCACTTGCTTACATGTATTGATTTTTTTTTATTGTTTTTTTAGGAAGCACAAACATATAGTAAAAAATCTTTTATTTAAATAAAACCAAGGATGAGATTTACCGACTTGGCGAAGGTGAAATATTTAGCTTTTATTATTATATTATTTCTATTTTTTCTCGTTCTTCGAATGTCCAGAACTTCATCAATACTTAAAGATGAACAAATCAATGCATTAAATTTACGTATAGCTGGAAATAATACTGCAAAACCACCCAAGTTAGTGCTTATCTATAATACTCTATGGGGTAATAGATTGTGGCCTGGATTTGAGACAACAGAACGATTTAATAATTGGGGTGGTAGAGCATGTAAAGTACAGAACTGTCGTCTAACTTATAATAAAAAAATGGTGAGCAAAGCAGATGTTATCCTTTTTCATGGGTTTGGAGGAGACATGCTTCCACAGAGACAAATGATTAGATTAAGTAAACAACGTAAAGAAAATTCTTATTGGATATACTTCATCCATGAAAGTCCACAAAACGCAAGACCGTCCCCTGCGTTGTATGATGGCATCTTTAACTGGACAATGGGTTATAAACGAGATGCAGACATTGTCGTACCATATAATTGGGAATGGGGAACATGGAGACCAAGAACAAGCGAAGATCCACCTGTTCGATTTCGTAATCATGCTGAAGGGAAAGATAAACTTATCTGGGCTGGTCTTAGTCATTGCGGATGCATGAGAGAACATTACTTACAAAAACTGAAGGAATATATACACATAGATATTTTTGGTCAATGTGGAAAGAAATTTTATAAAAATCTACCTGCTGAGTGTCCACGTGGTTCCAGTGAATGCAATAAAAGATTAAAGAGATACAAATTCTACATAGCTTTTGAAAACTCATTCTGTGTTGACTACACCTCTGAGAAATTTACTGAAACAGTTTTAGATGGTCATACAGTACCTATTGTAATGGGTGGTGCGGATTACAAAAAATTAGGTTTACCAAATTCTTATATTGACGTGAATGATTTTGATACGATTGAAGATTTAGCTAATTACATAAGATATCTTGATGAAAACGATGATGCGTATAACAAACATTTCGAATATAAAAAAGATTACGTATTAGGGAAACCTCAACCATGGAGTTGTAAGATTTGCGAAATGATCAATGATGAAGAAAAACAACTAAGTACGTATAAACATTTGGGAGATTGGTATTCGATTCCAAATAATTGTGGAACACGTTTAGAACGGTTGAGAGAAGTTATGCATCGATCAGGTGTACCTCATCCTTATGTAGACGAATATTATTGGTACGACTATGATTACGAATAAATTCTCCTCACAGTAACAAATGGTGCTCGAAATAAGAGCAAATAGTCACTGTAGAGGAGGGATTTTCGAGCATAGCTTAGCCTGAAGCTATGCTAAAAAATCCCTCTTTCACAGTGATAATTTACTCTTATTTCTTTTCGTAACAACATATGGTGGTCTGTTTTAGACTTATAAAGGAGTACATCAAAGATTTTGGTTAATTGGACCAATTATTGACTATTATTAGACACATTAAATCGTCTCATTATGAGTATCAGTCTTTATCAACTATAGTTTTTGATATTCTCTCATAGATTCGATCATAGAGAACTCCGAACCCAGCGAGCAAAAATTGCTCAAAGTCCGCTGTAAAGACGCTAGAACAACGTCGAAGGACGTTGTACTAGCGCCTTTTCTATGGACTTTAAACAATTTTTGCAATTTGTGTTACAGGACTTGAAATAGTTGCCAGTCATCACTGTAACCTCTCACCCCCAGCGATGACCGGTAGTTATTTCATGCCCTGATGTTAAGACAATGTTTTAGCATGTTTTAGCATTTTTTTTTTTTTTTTGTATGGTACCCAGTGGGCAAAAACCTTTTCAAAGTCCGCAGTAAAGACGCTAGAACAACGTTTTCAGTGTTGTCCTTGCGTCTTTACTATGGACTTAGAGCAAGTCTTTGCCCACGGGGTTAACGTACCGGAAATTAGTAAAAAATATAGTTATTTTTATTATATATTTACGGGTCAATTCCAAATTATTTTCCAAAACTCAGTTATTTTGTATGTATCCTAGTGGGCAAAAACTTGTTCAAAGTCCACAGTAGGGGTGTTAGAACAACGTTGAAAACTTTCTTGTAACTTCTTTACTGCGGACTTGTTTTTTTCTAACTGGATTAGTTCTTTGAAACAAGTAGTACAGCCAATGTCTTATATAAAAATATTGTTCAAAATAATTTGCATTCTCTGACTCGTATCCCCACCCCCTCCCCCCAAAAAGTAAATAAATAAATTAAAAAATAAACAAACAAATTTCATGTAGAGTCGTCGTAAAATATTTACTTCTTTTAGTAGCTACCAACGCTGTAATATACATCCCTGAAACCAGGTCACATTTAAACGATCATAACTTTTGGTTTCAAGTACGAAAACCAAACCTAAAGTTATTTACGAAATCTACATTAGATTTTCAATTTAATGATCTCTTGCAGGTCGCCTGAAGTCGAAAGCTTCAGAAGATATAGCCAATTGAAATTGAAAACAATTTCTAAACACTTTCTATTACTCAAAGGGTTAAAGTCTGATGTTTGTTTGGAGGTTCCACTATGGCCGCACACAGCATAAAACATGTTTTTATTTGCCTATATTAATTACAATGGTTCTTCATGGGGATGATGTTGCTAGCGCTAAGGTTAACTTATCGAGGTTTCTAAGACGAGTGCTAACTACAATTAAGGACGCACCCCCATCCTCCCCCAAGCCAAAAACCTCATTTTACGTATGTAATGACCGATGACGTCATACAATTAGGATTTTTTTAAAATATCCTTATTGGAATTTTGAATGTTTATATGAAAAGCTTAAAAATAATTACAGCTTAGATAACAGTAGGAGATCAGTAGGACATTCTTCATGAAAGAATATCAGTCTTCAGGTACACTGAGTATGGCACAGATAACGCTCCCCCAGCCGGCAAAAACCTGTTCAAAGTCGGTAAAATAACGTTAGGACAACGTTCAAAGAACATTGTGCTAACGTTATTTTACTGATTTACCTAAAGCTCTCCTTTTCTCACTGCGTTAAACGTCAAGAAAGAAGAAGCTCTGGAAACGAGATTGAGAATGCATAGACATTTCTCAAGGTATTCTATCCAAAAAGTTTTTATACTTGTTTATATTTTAACAATTGACCATATCACAAATATGGCTGCTAAGTTTTCATGTATTTGTAAATATGTCTGAAAAGCGGATCATTTTCACATTATATTTTTAAAATGGGCGGTCCTCAATAATCCAACGAATTAATTTTCATTAGGGAAGTTTTTTATTAATAATCCCGATTTTGGTTAATTTATTAATTACACACTCTCCTATGTAGAGAATTTTACGGCATCAGTAAATGGCAGAACAGTATAATCGGGGGGAAACCGGGGGAAACAGAATGTTTTCTGAATTAATGCAAGGATTAATGCATAATTAAGAAATTCGCGAAAGTTCCATTGTATCATCTGTACTAAAGTTATTTACATTTTTATTTTTGTCGCATATATTTAGTTCCAAAAATTGCTTATTTTCATTAAATTTTGACATATAAATCTGCGATTGTTTTCGGTTATGTGTTCGGATATTGCTACTGGATGGCTTTTTCACCTACTTTATGGACGGACTTTAACAAAATTCGAACGGAAAGAGGGTTAAATATTAACCCGAACGATACCCCGAAATTTGAAAAATCGAGGAAATTTGTCTAAGTAATTTCTTTCACCATAAGTAGTAATTAGGCAAAACTAGATTGAACATGATTTTTATATTTTAGGTGCAAGTTATTTGCAACCTTGTTCCCGCTTAAACGTCAAGAGAGAAGAAGCCCTGGGAACGAGGTTGAATTATTTGGAGACCAATGATTTTAGAATCGAAACACATTTGGAACACTTGTAAAATCGAACATTATTTGTATGATGACGCCAAGAGATTATATTCCTAATTCACATCTTAAAACATTTAATAATGTTCGTGGGAATTTAAAAAGGTGTCTAGTAGTAGGGCAATCAAATTCTTTCAAGAAAAGATAAGATACGCAAATGTATACAGACACGAAAGTAAATAAAGCCTACATGAATATAAAAGCGGGATATATTTCTTTATCGTTTAGGGTGAAACTCATTTAAGGCTCCACCCTAAACGATTTTGCATTTAATTGGTTTCTTGGTAGAAACCAATCAAATGCAAAATCGTTTAGGGTGAAAATCGCTTAGGGGTCCATGTTAATACTGCGTTAGTCTTGAATGTCCTTACAACTTATTACGCAATCACGCGAGAGCTCTTAATAACCAGCAGTTAAATAGAGAAATTAAATAATTAATTATATAATATAAATCAATAAATTAAATAAAGCAACAAATCAAAACAAAAACCGTATATCACGTGATCACATACATCTCTATTAATTCACACAAGTCGTAGCTACTTGTGTATACTCATGTCTTATGTCTGTTTTACAGATATAAATAATGCCATCACTAATAGAATTCAGCACTACTAAGAAACTAGCAATGATTTGTAAGTCATCTGGTATTTCACCAGTAAATATACGTAAAATCTCACCCACAATCAACGGGATATATGCAATAATGTAAGTAAGTACAATGCATAATGAAATATAGAATGCTTTTCGTTCTTTGCTTACTTCTTGTCGTTCTGCTGTTGTGATCGAATCCACGCTAATTCTTGTGATATGCCAGGTCACTTTTGAATATAAATATATGTTTAAAATGATTATGATTGCAATGCTTGCAAGTATGCTTATGATTACCAGTATTGCACGCGCCCATTCTTTTGTTGAATCATTTCTTATAGATTCATATACTATGCTCGGTATTAAAGGAAGAGTCCACGCTAGTAATAAAGATGAATATTGTTTTTGTTTTGTTAACCAACTTCGATAACGTAGATGCAGTTTAACAGCCAAGAATCTATCGAGTGTTATCAAAACCACGTGTGCTGAAACAGTAAGCCTTAATGTCATGGCCGCCTCAACCAAATAAAATGTATACCAGGTATGCTCGTCTTTATGTTCAGGGATGCTATCCATGGTTGCTGCATATACTCCACTGAGACAAAAAAAGATAAAATTGCTGATTATATGCGCTGTCAACAAACTGAATAAGTATATATTGCATGGAGATTGAAGCAAGATATTCCTCCTTAACACAAATGTGATATATACGCTGGTTAAGATCAATAGAGTAAAACTCACAAGAATCATGTAAATAACGAAGCTAACTCTTTCACTAGTTTCTTCATCGGCAAGCATTTTTATTTGTAATAATTTTTATGCTCGAGTAAAAATCAATCGTCTGATTTAAGTATATAATATAAACAAGACATAAAGTAAGTGAGCGGGGTTTTCTTTAGTAAAACTTTATTTCAGGATATATTTATTTAGCTGTTGTTATTTTCATTTCGAGGTTCATAAATTATTCATTTCACAATTGAAATTGATTCGAGTAACACAATGGGCAAAAACTCGCTCAAAATCCGTGATAAAGACGCTAGAAAAACTATTGAAAAAGGTTTCTACCCTTTGTAAAGGTGGATTTCCACGAAAGGCGAAATCGTTTACACGAATTGTAAATGAATCCGCTTTAGAATGAGGCATGTGGCATCTGGCAAAAACTATTCTCTTACGAAATTTGAGAATCATACCCTTTTTTTAAATAAAAGTTCGAATGGTCAAATCCTTTGAAGCATACGACTACAAATGTCTTGTAGGATCTACTTCCCAGCTACCATAATTTTATTCATAACTTCTGGAACGAATGGCTATTACGGCTTGAAATTTTGGGACTTTTCAACTAAATATCATAATCTGAGAATAAAATTTCCCCCTATAATATATTAAAAGGCGTTAAAACGGGAGATAATGGGCGATTAAATTCAAGGTATAACTTTTAGTTAACGCCAACGCGAACAAAAAACATACACTAGGAACATGGAAATATTACATAAATGCAATATATATAACGGGAAAATTAAAATTCATCGGGAAAGCATTCCTTTAAAGCTCGGTTTTCATTAAGCGTATATTTCCGGGCAAGGCTGAAAAATTTGAATATTCAAAAGTTTAGCGTGCTTTTTTTAAGTTTGTGCGGAAATATGCGGTAAATGGAAACTGGGCTTAATATAACATAACTCCAGTTTAAAGGTTGATTTCCATTAGGCGAAAAATTTGATACGAATTTGAAAAGAAGACATTCTATTTGTAGAAATTTGCGCCACACATCATGTGACGCCAGTTTCTACCAATGAAATGTCTTCTTTTGGTTTTTGCAGCGAATTTTTCAACATTAGCAGCACATTTTACACACAAAGTCTATCCCAGTAGACTTTGAAAACCTGTTCAAAGTACGTTTGAACGACATCGAACTATTAGTTATATTCCAGCCGGCAAAAACTTGTTCAAAGTCAGCAAAAATAACGTTCAGTACGTTGTACTAACGTTATTTTGCTGACTTTGAACAGGTTTTTGCCGGTGGAATGCAAAAAAACAATAATTTATTATTCGATTTTATTATTTTCGATTTTATCATCTTTACTACTACACGACGTTTTTTCAACGTAAAAAGATACGTCGTTTTGACGTTCTGATGTCAAAATAATACCTTCTTTTTCACATTGAAAACACGTTACGTGTCAATTGGTATATTTATACCGTAGCTCAATAAGGACCAATTCGTCTTTGAAATCGAACGTTTATCATGAGGGTTTATACAGATGGTATTTAAATGTGACCCAAAAGCGGAAAGAAGCCCTGGGAACGAGGTTGACCCAAATTACCTTTCCGCATAATTGACACAAGATGGACATTCAACTATTTTATGATCCTAATCTAATAAACTACATCATTCTAATTGGTACTCGACGTCGGATCAACGTCTGAACAACGTCACCGTTTTGGTGTTGGTTCAACATTGATCCAACGTCTGTGCCGCTAGAGTAACTTCCTCTGGTTTAGTGGGTGACATTTTTATAGTTGTTCTTATTGTACTAATTACCGCTAAGTATCGTTCCCTTCGAGCGCAATTAGCAATTATACCGAAGTATTCCTTTCTAATATCTCTTTTCAATAGAATGTATATCAATGCATCAGATAACGAGTTTAAAACAATTAAATAATCTGTTGCAATTTTTAAACCATTTGGTGCATTTCTTCCTGTTGCAACTATACCGTTGAATACAATGATTGGGAAATACGAAATGATATAAGTTGCTACGATTAATACAGCAAGATAAAAGGCGCGAATCTCTTTTCTGTTAAACCTTCTTAATGTCTTCTTTCTGTCTTCTTCTATTGTATTGTGTCTCATGAGTTTCAGGTGTTTTTGTACTTTTGTAAAAATATATACATTGGTGGAGATTATTATTATAATGCTAATTACAATCACGATTGTAGAGGTTAATGTGTGCACCAATGTACCAGTTGATTGATGAAACCAAGTTATAGGTACAAATATCAAAGGATTAATTAAAGGTACTAACCAGGTTAATAAAAGAAATATAATCTGTTTTCGTTTCGTAATTTTTTTCTCGTATTTTAAATGCAACTTGATTGCAAGATATCTATCCATTGTTATTAAAACTACATTAAAAGAGATTGTCAATTTTAAAACCGTTGAAGCTTCATGTAAATATGTAATAGTTGCATCACCATGGTAATCTGCAGCAGGAGTGTCCTTTGTTCTTGTAATAATAGTATCATTGAGGTAAGATGCACCAGGAGTATCCTTGGTTGTATACATTATATTTATTATCAATATTGATATCACATTTAGCACGTGTGCAAATAATAAGCTCAGAACAAATAAGTTGCATGGTGTTTTCAGTATTAGTTTACGTTTAATGAGAAACGTGGCAATTACGGATAATAACAGAAATGTCGTAGATGAAACCAAGAATATATAGAACGACATCTTAATAATTTCTCTCAAAATAGTTCAAATGTTATTAAAAAGTTTATTCAATGTCTTCTTTCATTATTAAAACATGAATATCTATCTCATATGCAGATGATATGCATGTTGAATAAACCCAAACTTGATTGCGGTTAAATAGTGAATTAATTGGGAATAATCAGTGTATTTAAAGTAACAGTGTCCATTACCATGGTTTAAGCAAATTGAAATTATGTTTTAAACAAGATCTATGTTATTAATAGCTCTGTATTCTGAAATACTCCATGGCTCCCTTAGTATATAGTGCTAATTTTGGATATTAAATTCTGCTCTTAGTGTTTCTATAGACTATTTAATCCCCCGTATTTCCTTGTAGGACTTGTGGGATTATTCGTACTGCATGAACGAAGTGTCATTAAAGTTTCTCATCGTTCCACCTGTATATCCCTGTAATAGGAGAGACATTTATTGTGATGTGATTGTCTCCATCTTGTTCTTTTATCATACCTGTCATTATCAAATGTAGCATTTGCAGAATTATATTGGCTTATTAAATGTTTGCACCAATCACTGCTGTCAGAATCACCTCTTCTCGTTCATCTCCTCAATCTAGCAACCTCGTTCCCAGGGCTTCTTCTCTCTTGACGTTTGTCAAGAGAGAAGAAGCCCTGGGAACAAAGTTGAAATAAAAGCTATTTTGCAACACGTGACGCTCCTCTTATCATCGTCTCTTCTGCTCCTTGTTCTCTATATTTGCTACATGGGATGAAGACATCTGTAATACGCACAACCATTAAGCAGAAAAGAAAGCACAGATTGGAGATGCTATGTTTAGAGATTAAAAACTGCAGTTTTCACAGCTTTGAACACATTGCTTTATTGTTTACTGTAGTTAATTTTCCAGGATAATTTGCTGAATCTTTCTAAATAATTTACTATGTCTATCCAACACATTCACAATCATGCATGTTTTTGTAGTTTGGGAATCATTACATTTGCGTATGTTCTCGACAACAACTATTTATTGAATATTTTCTTAGGAAATAAAGTGCTATTTTCAAGGAAAATACTCAATAATTGCTGTTGTCGAGAACATGCGTAAATTTAATCAAACATAAACTAGACAAACTTGAATAATACTAAAAAACCTGTAGTGATGAGACTGCATACTTTGAAAAAGAATCCACACACCAATATCTGATTTAGGCTGCTATCAGATGAATTATACCAAAGATGACGATCACAACATTTATGTATACTGAAACCATTCGGTGTCTCACCAACAGAGATGTAAACCATGAATAGACCTATTCGCAAATACATGAAAACGAGGCGTTGGCTGCTCAAAGTAGAACTTGATGCAATGCAATAACTTTCCTTTTTGTTCTC
>JAULBZ010004865.1:0-14153 GCA_032360805.1 Neoturris breviconis | reverse complement strand
GATTTTTTCTGTGCAAATTTGCTGTCATTCATTATCTGAGCGATAAAACCACACTATTAGATATTTTAAACACAACGAAACGAATAAAATCAACAAATACAAACTCAGGACCTAAGTAAATTTACAGATATACTTTGATCATATTGTTCGTACTGATATAAATGGATTCTCGATTTTCTCGTCTGTAAAAAGTGGACAAATTTGGGTTATTGACTAATGTTTTTACCGTCTAAACTTTACTCCGACCAATTTTTTATCCGACTTTTTTTTTAGCGATAAGGTATTTAATTTTCAAATTGTTAAGGGGTGTTTATTAAAGGGCGTTCATTAAAATTTCTAAATTGAACATAACGAGTCGGAAGCTATAGGTAAGCATCTGCTCGTGTCGTACATTTGGACGGAGGCGTTAAATCAATGGGGCATTTATTTCAGCAAGAGCGTTTATACGAATAAATATAGCAGCTCCGCACACGAAGCGTGTACCGTTGTACCTCCTTCTTCGCGAGACTTTAATTCCGGGAACGATTTCAAATTTATATCGCAGAGTTTTAAATTTCCCAAATTAACAGTTTTTGAAAGTTTTGGTGAGTTTTTAATTTTGCGTATCGTTCCTAATTTCAAATTTTGCATTTTAATGGACTGAACTCCTAAAACGGACAAAATTTATCCTTAAAATTGTGTCTACTTTAACCGGAGAAACTTTCGCGAAGGCAAAAATTCGCGAAATTTTTACGTTTTACGGTGGATAAACTTTCGCAAATAAACGATTTGATTTTTTTTTGCGTGGATAAACTTTCGCGAATCGGAAAGGTTTTAGTGATATTTTTTAAGTAGTTTATGTTGAACTTGACTATGGTTCTCAGCTGACATTTCTTTTTACATCACTCCAATTTTTTCCCAAGTTGATATCATGAATTTAAATGTCAGAAGCATGGGCGTCATAAAATATTTCGCACGGTTGAAAAATTTCGCGCGGATAAACTTTCGCAAATGACAAATTTTGCATTTCCATGAAAGGGATGTTTTTAATAATAAACATAAGTATTATTTCAAGAAGAATGCTTTATTTATTCAAATTTCGTTAATTTGATTGTTATTAAATTTTTTTGCGGGTTTTTATTTTCACGAACAAAAGCTAACCGACAATATTCGCGGGTTTTTAATTTCACGTTTATTTTTCTGATTTGCGAAATTTTAAGACCGGCGAAAATTTTGACGAACAAGGTAAACGATACTGCTTATCATTCTGGTGTAATGTCGTGGTTGATACTCTGCAGTATCGGATAATTGGGTGGAGACGCTTATTAACTTTTAGGAAATCAACTATACTATGAAACAGTCAGCTAATTCGCCTAGTAAAGCTCCGCCTAAAAGACATCTCGAAAACATGACTGGAGAAAGTTGTTAAGTTTGAAAACAAACCTCAAATTAACTATCAGATATCACCTGTTGAGGTCCTCAAAAACACTCCTCCACAGGTTATATCTTTTGACACGGAAGATAATTTAACGAAGGAAACTTTTATTTTCTTTAAATAGATGTTTTACTCATATTGATAAAACCAACACCCATACAAGTAACTAAGTATTTCTCCTGTGAGCCACGACTCTCCTCCGTTGATCTTATTAACTCAATCTTATACATGATATTAAAGAAGTCTTTCATGTGTCTTAAAAACTGTATCGTATAAGGAGTGAGTGCACCTATCATTACTTTCGAAACGTCCATTTGTCCAAGCGCCATATATAGCAATGCTAAACTTTGGTGCACAGAATCAACACACCCTCCTTTGTATACTTCTTCTAAAAGCTCCATCGCCGCCGCTTTTCCAAGGTCTTCAGGTATTATCGGCTCTCCATCACCTTTGGGATTTGAGCACATGTCTGTACTTAGCATAACACCAGTTGTTGATTCTACCATAAGCGATAGACCAAATCCAGGACTATTTCCGGACGAGGCTCCCTTTGCATGATCTGTATATATGTAGATATCGGATAGAACTTGATTGATAATACTGCGTGCAGAATCCACAATGCGATTACAAAATGCAGGAGAAACTTTCATACTAAAAGCAGTACCTCGAACCCTCTTTAATTTCCCAGCATCGATAAATTGTAATGGTAAAAGTTTTCGACGTACAGGACACGTGAAATATATTTCCCCACCACCATCAGGCATTGCTCCACGTTTATTTATTTTTAAATCTAAACCTTCTTGCATTCCAAAACGTTTCATTAAAGCCAGTGTTACATACTTAATCGTATCCACTGATAAGTCAACTTTATCATTGGTCACACCGCGAAGAATTAGGTTTAACGGCTTCTTACAAAATGGTGCAAGGGGAAGAATAGCTTCTAAATAGTAACCAATAGCACGTTCACAACTACAATCATGCTCAATAGTACCACCCACAAGTAAACCAGGGACGTAAAGAATTGATGTACCAGTTTCACTTACTTCGACCTTTGTACCATTGGTTAATTTATCAAACAAACGCAGCAAACTTGCTTCAAATTCACGTAAACCAGGTTCGTCATCATGACCGCGAATATTTGATATACGAATAGGAGTAGCAGATAATGTTGATAATAGCAATCGTTGACGTAAGAAGTTACATCCTTCGTAAAGTTTGATACCACTAGCTGTTGTCTTTACATTCGACATCGTACTTATATATTGTAAACTAAAAGAATATTTCAAATTTATTATTACACTCATATGACTAATTGCAGAGCGTGCGTTTGTGGGGAAAATCTCGATTTTGGTAAACCAAGAACATTTTTTTCCTTAAAAGCTGAACACTATACCCAAATCACTCCTCCACAGGTAATATCTGGCAATCGCAATTCGGGTTATTATTAAAATGAATATAATAGGATTTAAAATGGAAGAAATTGACAGAAAATGAGGAGACTGTAAAAATAACAGAGATATAGCAATGGTAAGTCAAAAAGAATAAAATAAATACAAATTTTGGTGGGCTAAAGATATATATATATAAAGTGGAAAGTTCTACAACGGTTTCAAAATAATTCCTTATAATTGAGGTTTAGCAAAAACAATCTTAGATTTAGGCGTAGAGCGAGAATAAATGATGGTCATTCCATAATCTGTTTGTATTTACCAAAATAAAACACCACTTAAAAGCACAGATGGTACCCTGACTAGTAGTCGGCGTACCTTTTACTTGTCAATGATTCTTCAGGAAAGAATCCAAAGCCCTGGAGGACGAAATTGGGTAACAGAAAGAATAGACATTTTCGTAAGAGTCATCGAAAAGAACAAATAAAGCATTAAGCACCATTTAAACATCGCTTAGGGCTGAAATTAGTCGGAAGATTATTCGCCGAGGATCGGAAAAACACGGGAACGAGGTACATGTTTTTTGTGTTTTTTTATAAGAAACTTAGGATTTGAGCGATAACTAGAGTTTCTTATTTTTTACCAAAATCTTGGAACTAAAGTTACTTATTAAATTATCAAAGTGAAAATTGTATGTAGCTACTGCTAACGACAGTCTACAAAAAGTCATAAGATCCTAAGTCTACAAGATAAATCTCAGGGGACTTGCTGTGGTCATATTCCGTGTTTTTGTCTTGCTTGTGGCGTGTGTCGAAATTGAAAAAAGCCTCTATATTGATGTCTAAGATTTTACATCTGTTTTAGAAGTTAAATCTCTGAAAAGTTGTTTCCAAATTTCAGTTCTGTGTTTCTTATTTTCTTGACCTAATTTCAGAACTGTTTCTTATAAAGCTGTTTCTTGTAAAAAAAACCCGAAAACATGTAGTGACCTCGAATTTTTTTTAAAAGCAGTCAAAATTAGTTTGGTACTGTATCTAAAAATTAAGAAAAAATCCCTCTTCCGTGCAATATTTATATTATATATTTTGAAAAATCTTATGCAGATCTGGTCTTGAAAATATAAAGGTTCTTGATCTCAGTTACAAATAGTATCGTCCCGGGTCTCACTTTTCCGACAATCCAATCATTTTATAGGAAACTCCTTTTTGAAAACAAATCTCTTATCATCGATGTAGAAGCTTCCCCAATATACAAAATGTCTTTCAAAAAAGATTCATGGTCAAAGTCTCACAGAAAATTGATATGTATACATTTAGGTATATTGCTTAACCAAAATTAGAATGTGGTCAAGTTTTATTTAGAAATCAAATGTTCAAAAATTTACTAAGTCTCCACAATCCCTTTTTGCCGATACTCAGTCCCAAATTGACGAAATCGAAATAACATTGGCCAGTGGTCTCGTAATATTGCCTAGAATGCCATAACAAAATTTTAGAATGTACCATACCTTTTCGGTCCATTGTACTAAAAATAAAATTTGTACCCCTTTTGCCCAAAGCTCGGGATTGAGTGGACAAGATCAAATTATTTTTAGCGAGCCCTTCTAGTATATCGCCACAAATACTGGTATCGAATTTCAAATGCTAGCCCTTCGGGACCATGGTCTAATAAGAAAAGTGGGATGCCACCGCAAAGTGATAGCAATAGCCCATCCAAACTTTGTTTGGTGCGCTAAAAATTCATGAAAATTAACATTACAAAAAGGGTTCAGAGGAGGAATAAATCACATAGAATTCAAAAAACAAATATCATTCGCAAGAATAAATTTCACATAAAGCGAATTTTTGTACCATCATCTGCCGGATTTTCTTCCTTTAGAAACCACTATGATAAGACAAACTCTGCAGAACTGAGGTATCAAGAAGCAACTGAATGGAACAATCAGACTTACATTAGTTGATTACACTTATTAATCATAATTCATAATGATAATGCTTACAAAATTATCAATAATAACAACAACAACGACAACAACAACAACAACAACAACAACAACAACAACAACAACAACAACAACAACAATAATAACAACAACAATAATAATATAGTATTATAAAAATCCATTTTTTTTAAAAAAAGAAAGTGGTATATATATTTATAATTTTCAATTCTTTCTTACAGGTTGATCAACCTTGCTTAACCCTATTAGTACTGGGGGTGGCAGATTCCGTCTCCCCCTACAATATTGTGCTGTATAACTTTTGAATATACATATCTGCATATACATATATGTACTCTGCAATATCATACAAAGATAAGTTGGTCATATATAATCCGTTTTCCCCGATTTTTGAAATATCTGATTTTTTCTGGAATTTCGGATGAAAATATTGGTAATTTGCAACATTTTCGTTCAAAACCTCAAAAGGCAATCAGAATTAGAAAAACTTCTAAAGAACTCTTCTAAGAATACAGGGACATCTCTGACACATTCTCAAACACTGTATAATTTGCATAATTTTAATTTTCGCTTGGTTTGGTAAGCTACTTTCAATACAGGGACATATCCAGGGCAATTTTGATACCAGTGTACACGTATGGGAGGGCAAATTATTGAGCAAAATTTTTCATTCTCCTTTTTATGACATTAAATTACATCATCTCTCAAATCTGCCGCTGGTATCAGAAAAAGGCTAGCCTTTACCTGCACCATTCAAATAAAGTTTATTAAACTATGAAACAGCGGCAAACATTTTACTATTTTAATGTGCCCAAATGAAGACTTTTATGCTCAAAACAGGTATACCCAAGAAAGCCCTGGATATGACACTGAAAGTAAAGAATAAAAGTACGTAAATCTAATAAAGTATCTAAAGGTATCAGTGTTTTAAATAAAAGTGTATATAATCACTGCGGACGAGGAGTGATTTTTTAGCATAGGTTCAACAATTCCTCCTCCACAGTGATTATTTCTTCTTATTTCGAACATTGAGTTATATGTATTTAATTCAATCTTATTTAGATTCTTTTAATTTCTCTTCTAATTCATTTGCATTAAAAACACCACGTTCTGTTATGATTCCACCTGTAATAAGCGAAGCAGGAGTAACATCAAACGCTGGATTCCAACATCCAATCCCTGTTGCAGCAACTCTCTCACCCTTATAGTGGGTGATTTCATCATGATTTCGCTCTTCAATTGGAATATCTTTTCCTGTTTTAATATTCATATCAATAGTAGTGGTTGGAGCAGCAATATAAAATGGAACGTTGTGATATTTAGCTGATATAGCAATCTGGTAAGTTCCGATTTTGTTTGCTGTATCACCATTTAACGCTACTCTATCAGCACCAACGACAACAGCAGATATGTTACCTTGTGATAAAGCTATGGAAACAGAACTGTCTGTTATCAATGTGGAATCAATTCCTTCATTCACCAATTCAAAAGCAGTTAGTCGTGCACCTTGATTGTATGCTCTTGTTTCTGTACAATATGCATGCTTTAATTTTCCACGTTTGTTTACAGATCGTATGACACCTAACGCAGTACCATATCCAACAGTAGCAAGTGCACCAGCATTGCAATGTGTCATTAATACTATATTATCATTTTGTACATTTTCAAGAATATGCTCGGCACCATGTTCACCAATCGATACATTATCTTTTACATCAGACTCTAGCATATCTTCAATAGATAAAATGATTTTTTCTTGGATTTCTTTTGTGTTAAGTTCCTGTTTGACAAGAATTTCTAGGTGATTTTTAATATCAATTGCAGCTCTGAATATATTTACAGCAGTTGGTCTAGCAGTAATCAAATGGTCAAGACTCAAGTGAATGTAAGTGGATAGAGCATGGGTACTTTCAAATACTTTCGCATTCATATCAACAGCAAGAGACAACGCACCGACAACAGCTATAGCTGGTGCACCTGATAATAATACAGTGTTTGAAATACAAGCAAATAATCATTGTGGAGGAGTGATTTTTGAGCTTTGTTTCAGGTTTTCTAGCCTGAATCAAAGCCCAAAAAGCACTCCTCTACAGTGACTATTTGTTCTTATTTCAAACACTGAATAATCAAATTTATGTTTCAAAAAATCTTTTTCAAAATCAGCAGTACAAAGGCTAGAACAACATTTTTCAACTTTACTGCAGAATTTGAACAAGCCTTTGCCCACTGGGTTCATATAATTATTCTCCTAAGCCTGAAAATGTCACGTGTGGAAGAGTTTTATAGTATAATTTTGGCTCCAAAACTGAAAACTATAATATAAAAAAAACTCTCACAATGTGATATCTCACGAAGTTTCAAACTTGAAGTTTTTCAATTCATTGTAGGGTGCGTTCAATATAAATTGGTTATATAGTAGCGTGTCATACTCAAATTGTTCGCAATTTTGTGTAAAACTTTTGGAAATTCCTCAACGACTCTCATAGAAAAGCGCTCCGAAAGAGAGGTGTTTTGGTTGATGAAGATTATTGAAAAGCAATTTTTTTAATTTTAATTTAGTAAAGTTACATAGGTTTGCATGGTGATTGATCGGACCAATTTTGTCCACTGCTTTAAATAATTGGTTACATCTTAAAAAATCAGATCAATTGTAGTTTGTAAACGTAGCTTAAAACCAAAAATGGAACCAGCCACAATAGTATTCAAAATACCATGATTTTTCAAGAATTTTTTATGCTTTTTCGAGGATATCATATCAAGGAAGAAACTTATACTGTTAAATTCTAAATATCCTGACTGAATGCACCCACCATATACTGTAGTAGAAAATAACACAAAGCTTGTTTACTCTGTAAATTTCTCTGCAAACCTTACTTTTTTAAGACGCTATTCCCTACCCTGGTGAAAATCTTAACAGGATGTTATAGGATCTTAACAGAATCCTGCTAAGATTTTTACCAGGGTACCTATAGATATATAAAAAAATACCTCTAACTTTCATATATTTGATTGCATCCCAACCATCTTGAACGGTTTTAATATCAACGTAAACAACTTGCTGTGGCAGCAATAATTGATCAATTATGGACATGGTCCGGTTCTTATATTTTATAGTTTCAAATACCATGTTTTTATATTCTTAAACAAAAAGGAAAGACTATTGAGAAGAATGTGGTTAGTGTCACTTACAGCGTTCCAATTAAGCAAATTTCAAATATTAATTTGGAACTGACAAGTTTACTTACAGTAGCTCTACAATCTAATTAGTGCCCTGTTCCAATTAATGTTCTTTTTAACCACTCTATTTAAAGTCGCGTAATCACTTGTTTTGGCCAAAATAATTATTTTGATCTCAAACTATTTAATGTGGTGAAAGAAACAAATCCGGAAAGTTTTACACCAAACTGGGAGCTATAAGTGCCAAAATAAACAAAATAGAAAGTTGTCTTACCACTATTTTTCTTCCACTAGAGCTTCCCTGATTTCTGTATTTTTTCAAATGCGAATTCCATATGCACATATCATAACATATCGACACAGTAGCACACAATAAATAACCCTATCCATGCAAAGAAGGATGGGGAGAACCCCACTGTCATAACCATACAGCAGTCGAAGACATTAACTCTGACGTTTGGTAGGAAATAAACATATCGGTACTTGTAGAAAGAAGAGGAGATTCCAAATATCACATCAGAAGATCCTTATAAAAGACAAAACATTCCCATAAACTGCGAAAGAGAATGGCATGTTTATTTTCGCTCCATTGCCATACTTATCTCCTTTATCAAAGATAACTACGATGTGGCTACGATGTTATTATGGAGATCGTGGCAGTGTAAAGCAACTATTTACGATTAAAATCGACTCTTTCGATTATCTCCATTGGATTAAACCACGACTGTATAGTGCAAAAGATTTTGACGCTTAATGTGAAGACAATTAAAAGTACGGAATTAGAATATCAAATTATCTGAAGGGAACGTTTGGCCAAATACTGACAAAATAAAGAAACTTTAATTGTCAATACCCCTGGAACGGATAGATCAATTGTTCCCAAACTTTCTGAGGATATTCCTGTGTAGAGCTATTAAACTAGACATTTTACAAAATTTCCCAATGGTGGTTATGTGACTTTAATGCCCTTTCTGTTAAATAATTGACTAGAAATCGTATTTCCACCCGATACCACGGCTGATTTGAATATCATGAATTGTGACGTCACAGGGTGAAATTTTGTTAAAAGAAGATATATATTATAATATATATACAAGATGTTTCTATTTTACTTGAAAAAATTTCACATCAGAAGTGGTATTGGGTGGTAATACAAATTTTAATCAAAGCCCATACAAGCATGTAAGGTGAATATCCTGAATTGTGACGTCGTCAGAGGGCAGAGTTTATTTCAGGGAAGAAACGAGATGTTTCTATTTTACTTGAGAAGCCTTTAAATCAGTCGATGTATCGTGGAGTATCGAGTGGCAATACGATTTTTAATCAAAGCCTCTGTGTATAAGCATGTATGTGGAGTATGACCACTTAACATATTTCTGCCTAGTCAACCTGATCTCCGCTTAGTCGACTTGATTTTGCAACTAGTCCACCTCTGCTGATCACTCATGTATTTCCGCCTACTGATATTCGTCTAATGGAGGTCACATCTTTGCTTATCAGCTTTTCACTTTTAAGGGAATGGCCACCCTTTAATACTAAGATATTTTATTTATTTATTTCCCTTGAATTTGTGTAGTGTATGAAGTTATATCGGCGCCAAAATTAGAGTCATCAGATTGACTAGGCAAAAATATGTTGAGTATTTAGGTCGACTAGACGGAAACCAGGCCAACTAGGCGGAATTTGAGTCGACTAGGCAGAACTATGGTACATGTACATAAATCATGATTTTGGAGATTGTTTACCGATTTTGCCACCAAACATAAAATACATTAATCTAAATAGGAAACACGTGTTACATCTGCTGATTTTTTGATAATAGGCAGCTAGTAAATGTCTACCTATAATATACAGTACCTTATCTATCTACTTGAGAGTTCCGCCTAGTTGACTTGATTTCTGCCTAGTCAACCTGATTTCAACATATATTTTTCTCTCTTTTTATTTTATTTTATCTTCTCTGCTACTATAAAGGCTAAATAATTTGTATCATGAATCAAACCAATTCTATAAAAAATAAATGTCCTTGCTCTAAAAAGACAGTTGCAAAAAATAACAGAGCAATTTGCTGATTGATGCCATAAAATGGATTCACCTTATGTAAAACTACCTTGATAATGAAACAATGGGCTATTCCATTTTAAGTCCATACAGGGGGGTGGAAGTAAGTTTTCCAGGGGGTAAAAACAGTCAGATTTTCCAGGTAGTAGGGCTAATTACCTTAAATTTCCAGGGGTAAGAGTATTTATATTTCAAAAAAATTCTGACCAGTTTCAGAACGTTTCAGATGTATTTGTTCAACAATCCAAGGGGTGATGGTCTGGGAAACGTTTTTCCAGGGGCAAAATGAGTTTACTAATCACTTTTTCCGGGACTAAATACAATTTATGACGTATGGATATAAAATGAAATAGCCCAATAAAACATATAAAAGACTTCGAAACTCGGATGAAGAATATCATTGCTACAATTGCCTAAAAGAGCTACACTGTCCAATACACAACTGAATGAATTATGCACGAATAATCATTAAAACTTGAATTGCGACTAGTCGACCTGATTTGCGTCTAGTCGACCTGATATTCCACCTATTCTCCTCTTGATGACTCAAATTTTGGCGCCGATATAACTTCATATAAAGTTATCCTACCTTTTTTCGTTGACCTGTGAAGAGGATCAGTAGTTTCCATCAGACTATACCCCTAGCTACTCCCTACCTCACCTCTACGGTGGCCCAGAACTGACACCTCCACTCCACTCCACAGAATGGAAGGACGTGCACATGTTAAAATTTCACAACAAATGTTGTGACTGGGTTCATCAATACTTCCACATGTTTGGGGGTCATTGAGCTTTGTAGATTTGTGATCAGAATGCATTCGGCAATGTGTGCAAAGATGGCGCTACATCAAAACAAATATGGCCACCAACAAGCATGTTGTTGAACCTGATGAAGAAAAAAATGTCACAGAAAGGTATTGGGTAGCCGAATTATTTCCCCCAAAATACACTACAAACGACCTTGTTACGGTAGAGGAAAGCGTCGTAGAGAAAAAATCTAAATTATCTCTTGCTCAGGATTTTTACTCACGCATATATTCCCAAATAGTTTTAGAAGAGGAAATACGACGACGATCAGAAATTGGTGATGTCGATGAACAAAAAAATCAAACGAAAAGTTTTGAAGGGGAAGAGAATGTATCAAAAATTCCTTGCGCAGAAATATTGAATGTAAACGAAAGTGTTTTATGGGGAAAGGAAGAAATGGTAGTGTTCAAGCGATCATATGAGAAACTAAAGGAGAAGACAGTTAAACTTTTATGCATTTTGGAGTCAAGAAACTTGAAACTGGATGACCTGAAATCGCAAAATAAAAACCTTCGAAATGATTTGAACTTGAAAGAAAAAGAAAATAGAAGATTAAAACAAGATAATGAACATTTCAGAGCTTATATTTCTAGTTATCACAAAATCAATGACGAGTTGGAACAGAAACTACAATACTTTGAAACCTGTAATAATGACTTAACAGAAACAATACAAAAGTTACAATTACAGAAGAATGAGTTGAATGACAGTTTAGCAAAGTTTAAGAGAGATAACGAAAAGAGTAAGGCAACACTTGTAAATGTATCAAAAAAATATGAATTAAAGTTCTCTGAACAAGAGCAAGCTGCAAAAGTTTATTATGAAAGTATCATTGACACTTTGGAAAGAGAGCGAGCAACACAAGATAAATCATTACACTCTATATTGTTTGAAAACTCGAAGTACAAGAAAAGTCTATCAGTTTTGCAGCAGCATTTTGAAGCTGGTAAAAATCCTGAAGAACAAACGATCCAAACAAAACTCTTAGAGCGGTCAGATGGGGAATTTTTAAATGTTGTAGATATTTGAACCCGCGCGTTTGAACGTTACAAAAATATTTAACTACTCTCCAGTGCCTAATTGCAGAGGTAAATGACTGTTTTGGCAAAAAAAATCCATTTAGTAAGCACATGTTTTATCAGGATATAAATCAGACACAGGAGAGCAACTGACGGAAAGAAACCTTCAATGTTTAAAATCTTTGCCTTGTATTTTTACAATGCTGCTGACATTTTATTACAGTACAAACTACTTTTTGTTACTACCCGCATGTCCGAACATTTGGGTATTTCACCTTTAATAGGGGAGCAAGTCAAACCTAGTCGCCAAACTACATCCATTTTTGATCACCTTTTAGCATCGTCGACCTGCTCTTTATCCGATTTTGATAGTTTTTCCACACTGGTTCGTGAGTTTAATGACTTCAAAGTCACTGTGATATCTCTATCAAATGGTCCATCAAATCAATGCCCGTAGAGCTTTTTAAATAAACGCGCGCATGTTTTACAATGTTTTGTAATAGTTCTTTAAAAACTTGTAATAGGAACTCCGGTAACTTTGTAAAAACAGTAGTGTGATCACCACATTGAGGCCAAAAGCTTACGAAATAAATAGACGTGTCAACTTGAATCGCGTCGTCCGAGGCGGAAATTCTTCCATTTAAAAGCGCTTTTTTTTTAAAGCAACTAAGGTCAGGTTGCAGGGCTAAAAGTTGCTTAGGATAAACCATATATTAGCCAAGGATTCCCGTCTATTTGCTTCTCAAATTAATTTTCGGCCATTCGAGCTTTTAGTTTATTTTTTCTTAAATCTTTAAAATGTCAACATCACTACAGAGAATGAGAGAAAGGAAGAGCTCAGTATACTAGGCTAACCATAGATAGGGTAAACTGAAGGACTAAAACATAAAATTTCGCCACCAAAAACAATTGTTTGTGGGTACCTGATACACGTTTTTTTTTATATAAGCAACTGCATTTTTGGGTTCAGCCTGGGGTTGCTAAGGCCTTTTTGCAATTTCAGCCTCAAAGTTGCTTAATGGTTGCTTCATCTGTACAAATTTCAGCCTTAGTTGCTTACGAGTTGCTTGTTGTGTTTAATATTTCAGCCTTAGTTGCTAACGGGTTGCTTGATGAAACACGAAATGTTATATACTTCCTTATGCCCCCGTTTTCACTTGGAAACTTTTCTTCATACAATTTATAGCCCTTGTGTAGCCGAAGATAAGTAGAAGAAGATAAATACTTCACAGTGTTTCTTGATTTTGGATAAAAAGTCTTTCGAATGTTAATGTTCGAACGTGATTCGATTTCAGAAAGTTTTGACATACAAACATTCGAATGTGATTCAGCTTTACAATGATTTAACATTTAACATTCGAATTCAGTTTTAAAACGTTAGACATTTAAAGTTGGAATGTGATTGTTGTTTGTATTTTTTTATCTTAGTACAGTAGTTAAATTAAAAATGTCAAACAAGCAAGCAACATTGAAAAGATTTGGCTTCACAAGAAGTATTGTCCACCGTGGTGGCGAAGTTGAGGTTCCAATTCCGATGTTTGTTGAGGACGCACTTAAGTTAGAATGCACTCACTGCCACAAGAAATTTATTAATACTCAAGGATTGGCAATTCATATTAAATGTAAACATGGTGCTTCAGTATCAGCATCATCTGAAACTGCAGGATCGAGTACGACAGTTACTATGAATACTGGTGCCGTGTCTGCTACTGTGGCCACTGCTATATTGAGTTCAGTCAGATGAAACTGAAAAGGCTGAAACTACACAAACTGAAGCAGACAAGGCTGGGACATCGGTGATTGTTGTTGATGACGATAACCCAAAAACAAAACGACGTCGTATAAAACACGATGCACAATTTAAAGCAGAGGTTATTTTGCATTTTTCAACTGGTTAGATGACGATGATAATGTGGAAAAATGGTATGGTATTGATAGCAAATTCACTGCAAGCCAGAAAAGAATCCTTGTAACCCACTGGTGTGGTGCAGCATACCGTAAACTAACAGACCCAAGATTTGATGATTTCAGACATCGTCTTTTTGAAAAAACTGGTTGCCTAATTGCTGCTGATGGAACCAACGACGATCTCATCAATCCAGAAGGACTTCCTGATTATGCAGTGCCCCCTCCGATGCCCTTAGATCCTGCTGTTGATCCTCCACAAATTTTGCCACCACCAGAAGAGACTGCAGATGCTCAAGACAGAAATGCATTCGATGTTTTCGATGATTTTGAAGATCCCCAAGAGATGGACGGTATAGAAGTGGTAGAGGAAGGTGAACTTGTTGAAGACGGTTGGGTGTTCAATATCTTTGAAGGACTAT
>JAULBZ010004864.1:0-14154 GCA_032360805.1 Neoturris breviconis | reverse complement strand
AGGATTGATAAGTGGTAAGATGGAGAAAGTCTTGTATGTCCAACTCTTTGTTTCCGTAATGTGGAATTTCTTGGACCGCGTTCGTGTTGTACAGCTGAAAAAAAGAATCATCAAAATTTTCGATAAACATCTACAGAGAAGAGTACTGAGTCAGCGAACTTGCAATGGATTGGTACGAAGGTACCAAAGAAACCATCGTTGACCTAACACACTTAAAGTTTGTCAATTTTAGTGGATTTAACCTGCCAAAAAAGTTGGTTTTAGAGCGAAATTTTGAGATGGTCCCTTAATGATAATATGCTTTAGCAAATAAGGTTCGTTTATATATATATTTTGGTTGACATTAATTAACGCGTATACAAACTTTTCCTAAAGTTTATAAAACTTACTAACGTGACCAACGTTTACTATTAAGATTAAGGGATTATGGAATAAGACTTCAGGGCTTCTTCTCTCTTGACGGACATCAAGAGAGAAGAAGCCCTGGTGGTATGGATCGAGGGAGGATAAAATTCTCTCTTGAGCTCTATTTTATTGCCATAAAACTGTGAAAATTTATTAACATTATTGTGTAAAAAGTGTTAAAATTAACATACTAAAATTAACGCAAATTAATTAGCTTGGATTTTCCAAAATGGCTTTAATTAATGCTCGCATCACTTTCGTATAAAGTATTCAACAACTTGATAAAGTTTGGCGTAAATGGAAGAGTTCCTTATAAAGCTTTCAGTATCGAACAACTGGTGATAGAAATGACATGGAAATAATATTTAGTCAATATTCTAACCATGTGCCCAAGAGCACGAATTAGCGTGACGTTGATCCGACGTCGTGGTATTATCACTCCATATAGCCCTGCCAACACGCGGTACAGAAACGACGTTATGTAAAACCGTACAGTGCATTATGTATGGTCAAATCAAATAACGACGTAAGTAATATATCAAGGATGTATAATCGATGTTATTTCACCGGATAATAAGGTAAGAACGTCTTAGTTAATCGCATAGAGGACATTCTAAACCCTGTGGGCAAAAACTTGTTCATAGTCCGCAGTAAAGATACTAGAACAGGTTGAAAACGTTGTTCTCGCGTCTTTAATAGGGACTTTGAACAAGTTATTGGTAGTTATCCAGCATAGCACATATTTTAAACAATTAATTGAAAGTGAACTGTTTGAAAACGACATCCTGTTTTGATTGTATTATGTCGACGCGACGTCAAATTGACGTCTTTTTGACGTTTATATGATGTGACTTGCTTACCATCTTTGTTCATATTAACTTGCAGACATTTTTGTAAGCGACAATATCGACATTGATTACGATGAATTTTATCAACTGGACACGACCTTGGTAAACTTCGATCGTTAAAATGTTGTTTCTGACGACATGTGTATTTCCTGTAAAAAAAACACAAATTACCTTTATAAGCATCACCAGGCTGAAAATTGACCCTCTTATCTTCAAGATCTCAGAAACTACAGAGTTTTAGGTTGGACATCAATAGAAATATGGGGAATCGCGGTTTACAGTTAATCATCACCGATAATTTACTGATACTTATATAAAAAACGCGTATGTTACGCGTATATTACTTGATCGCTAAACTTATTCAAATTGTGAATAATGAATGAATATTGCTGACCCTGCCCAGCCGGCAAAAAGCCTGTTCAAAGTCAAAAAAATAACGTTAGAACAACATTCTCTGAACGTTGTTCTAACGTTATTTTGCTGACTTTAAACATGTTTTTGCCGGCTGGGTGGGGGCTATTTATAACTAACTTAGGTTGGCTCTCCGGGAGAAAGAGCTACGATCTGTTTTTGGTTATGCCTTGAGGATATAAAACCCCGTTACTTACTTACCTACTACTTACTGGGGCGAATAATCTGTATATATTTAGCGGCGTATATGATATACAATTACTGTACTTTATACATGCACATGTAGAATACGTTACCCAATACTCGAGTGAGGATACCCTCTTAAGGCCGTTTTTAACGTCAAAAAATTTCCGCGGAACGGAAAATGCGCACACGTAGAAAAAAATTCTAGACACTCCATTTATAGGAATTGACTTCACACGATGTTCTAGAGTATTTACTGCCCACTTTGAGCACGGTTTTGCCTACTGGGATGTTTTGCGATAAAAAGTTTCCATTCATATCATAGATATTTAAGGGTTGGTTATCTGATCAAAATTCAAAAGAATAATATTAATAATTTTTGGAAAAAATTACCTGCTAAGATAACGAAAAATAAGAAAAGAATGACTGTAAAAAATATTGAATATACGGGTGCGGGTGGCCGTCACAATGTACAATATACGGGTGCGGGTGGCCGTAACAATTTATTTTTACAATTGCGATTAAATTGGTAGACTAGAGAATAGTCGATCTAAGTGGGAATCAAGCTAAGAAAATCGGACAATAAAACGGGAATCGGGCGAAATCGGAATTTACGGCTTGTTTCCCCCGTTTTTTTCTGTTTTTTTCTTCTCGGGTTTTTTCCCTCTCATTCTTTTTCTCCGGGCTGTCTACCGAGAGTCTAAAGCTAGACTATAAAATTGAATATAAACGCGTACTTATTTTTTCTAATACTTCTTTTAAAGAAACCACTGCAACCATCACAAGCATATACGCCATAATGTTTTCCAGATGAATTGTCTCCACATACAACACAAGGTGTATCTAATAAACGCCCTAAATAAACAAAAAAATTGTCTAAACATCTGAAACAAATAGCTTGCCTGAAGAGAGGTCTATAGCACGGAACGACGTTTAGAGGACGTCTTATCAAGGTTGATTAGTTTTTGTGGTGATAACAAGGAGAGTTCTTCGATCAATTTGAAAAATAACAAGATTCCAAATATCCAAGAAGCAAAGGTCTCTACTGAAATAGAAATTTATTAAAACTTATTGACTGTGGTTTTGTGGCCAGATTAATTCCCACTAGAAAAAAACAACCTTTTGATCTCTTGAAGACATTCCATCGGTAGAAATTGACGTCACATGTCAATTTCTACCAATGGAACGTCTACTTTTGGTTTTTACAGCGAATGTTTTCTGTGAAAACCCACCATTAAAGGAGCACTCTCCCATGTTTTTTTACATTGATTTAAGAAAGCAAAGTTAATATGGTCTATCAAGCTCACTAGATAAAGTCTAGAAACGAACCCTGTCGACATCTGACGTTTTGCAATGTTAAAAAGACGTTGTCTTAACGTTCTAACGTAAAAACAACGTCTTCTGTTACATTGAAAAACGTCACGTGCCGATTGGGAATTTACTAAAGAAACGCGGATTTAAGAACATTTCCAATCCCAATGGACAAAAACTTGTTCATAGTCTGCAATAAAAACGCTAAAACAACGTCGAACACGTTGTTCTAACGTTTTTACTGCATACTTTGAACATACTCTGAACAAGTTTTAGCCCACTGGGATGTATACTGTTTTTGTTCAAACAAACTAATAAACTGGGTGACATTAAATTGTTTCCTTTAAGTTCTTGCATAGTATTCTTTGAACGTAGTATATGTATCCAATGGAAAAAATAGAGATGATAAATCTTACCTGATTTTATTGATAAAGCACTCATATTGACTCGTCTTCAGCAAACTGCTTTTCGCAACTGACTTACGAATGTTAGAAAAGATTGTATTTAGCTAGTTATTTTTATTTTGTGCAGGTGATAAACAAGGGGCAATTTTTACGACCTTTTTTGATACAAGGATAATGAATTTGTTTTGAAAAAAAAGTGAATAATTAATAACTATACTACTCAGGAGGTCTATACAACCATGACAAATTAACAGCAAAATATACATTTTTTAACCTTTCTATCAAATCAGAACATAAACAAATAGATTTCAGTTAATACCGGATTTGATAAAAATGAATATTCGTCAAAAATAGGATTTACTTGATTTCATAAACAACGAAATTGAACGAAAAAATGAAGATCAGTTAGAAAATATTGGTTTTCAATGTGTAATAGATAACTATAGTTTTGCATCCCTTCTTTAAAACACTGGCTAAGCTTTGTCAACCTCAACACAGCACGTTCGTTTTATTTCGTCTATCAACTAACGCTCACTCGTGGTTTTTTCGTTGTTTTGAGAAAGCATATATATTAACAATAAAATGAATAAATTTGTTTAAATTGGTTGGATATGAGAAATCAAATTTTGTTCATTTTTGTTAGCATTTTAGGGAAGTATTCCTACCCATTACCTGTTCGTTAGCTATACTACTTAGAACTAGAAGTACAATGGAAATCATGCGATTCAAAATCTTTATTCGGATTACATGATTTTTGAATTGAATCTACGTCCCATAAGAAACGTTTTACGGGACCAAAATATCTGTTCGAATTGACGGATTTTCGAATTATAGGAGTTATTTACAGTTTACATGATTTAGGTGACGTCACTTTCAACCAATGTAATAGCTTCATTTAGAATTCGCAAAAAGCTTTGATTATTTATTTAATTTTTGAATGTTAAGGTGGGCGTTTATGAGAGGGTGGCGTTAAATAGAGTGGCGTATAAAATATATTTCATTTTGGAAGGAGGCGTTAGGGAAGTATTAAAAATAAGGGGACGTTAAATAGGGGATTTGCAGTCGACATCAATTACTAACACGGTAACTACAAAGGTTGCTTCAAAATAAAAGTTGGCTTCCACTAAGACAAAAATTCTGCATGAAAGCAACTAAGAAAACATTTCATTGTTAGAAATCGACGTCATATATTAAGGACGTCAATTTCTATCGAACCTATGAAATATCTTTTATTTTTTTGCGGAAACTTCCGAAACCAACCTTATGTCTCAATTACATAGTATCCTTAAGTTTTAATTTCAACACAAAGAGAAATTATTACTTTGCTGATAATTGAAGGGGAAAGGGCGTTTCACGGGTGCAGCAGTGTTAATTACGATCAGATGGAGTTGGACCGGGACCCGGAATTAATGGATATTTTGCCGCAATTTATTTATTTTTTGGTCCTAAACGTTGTGACTTTTGTTTATAAATTTCATCGTTCACAAAATATATTGAAATTATTTAAAATGGCCTAAATTCCCCTTCCCTCCCCCTCTCTCCCCTCCAATTCAATATGGGGCTTACTTCTCGAAAATTATCGTTGATGTTTTAACGTTGTTCTAGCATCTCTACTGCTAACTTTTGAACTAGGTTTTGCGGGCTGATTCTATTTTTCAGATATTAAAAGTAAAAGTTATTGTCGACAAAGTTAAGAGTTTTATTCATAATGAGTTTGCTAGAAGATTATCTAAAAGGTGTTTCTTCAGTAAATACTGACTTAAAGAAGATGAGTCAAAACGAGATAAAAATTCTTTTACACGCTGATTATATCAATAAATAATAAAGCCTTTAAACCTAAAACCTGTTCAAAGTCAGCAAAATAACGTTAGAACAACGTTCTGTGAACGTTGTTCTAATGTTATTTTGCTGACTTTGAACAGGTTTTTGCCGGCTGGGATTGTATATAAATTTAATTTGAATAAATAAATAAAAGTTGTTTTACTCAACTTAATAATGGCACGCGCCAACGATTGTTAGAAAGTCTGATTAATATCAAAACTAATTCCGCTTTTGTTCATCGTATCTACTTATCTTCATTTTTCTGTTAAAGAGTATTCGTAAAGGCGGATAACTTAATAACAGACTTATTGCCAGATATGTATAATGAATAGAGATTAACCCTTTGACGTCAATTATATAAACATTATACATCGATGTAAATGAAAATGAAAATAACTCTTTTTCCTTTTCCTTTTATATCTTTATTATCTATTTACATAACGAAAATGAATAATCGAAGCTAAATAAATAAATAAATACTGCTTACTTCATTTTATAAAATTATGCACGATATGTTAGTAGCGTTTTGAGGTAGATATCCGATCGTTTTTATCTATTGTGTAATTTAAGTTTACAAAAATAGAAAATAAAAAATAAATAATAATAAAAAAAAAACAATCAAAATAAATGTATAATATATTTCCATTCGGAATAAAAACAGTGTGTTGATAATCAGGTCAATAATCCGAAAAACCTATTAAAAATCCCAATCATAATAATTGATCCTGAAATAACTCAGACTCAAGTTTGCTAGGCCATAAATAATAATATTAAGAAGTCCTACTGTTGTGACAATAAACAATTAGAGACCATCTCTCAAAATTTCACTTCAAAATCAACTTTTTTTGAATGAATCTGAGCAGAAGTGTGTTAAGTCAATGAGCTTGCAAATTATTCTCCTAATGGGAATTACATAACTTTTGATGAAGCCATGTTGCAGTGTTGAAATTGTCCAGAAACTTAGGTGAATCCTTAATTAACATTTAAGCAAAATAAATTTTTTGATGACGTCATTACTGACGATGACGTCATAACTGGAAAACAGGTAATGCAGAAAAAAACAATTTTAGGTGAGAAGAAATCTTTTTTTTGCATTTTTTTTTACCACCTGTCAAAAAAATGGTTGCTAGGGGAAAATTATTCCTAGTTACCAAAAATTTTTTTTAAAAAAATGATCCTAGATAAATTGTAGGAAAACTCCCCAAATTTGTAGTCATATAAGCCATTCATTCAAAAGTTATATACAAAAGTTTAGCAGGGGGGGAACTTTGTGTCCCCCCGGTCTGAATAGGGTTAAGAAGTATCCTCTAACTGGATCAATTTCAAAGAAAGGTGAAAAGAATTCAGAAGAGACTCTTAATTTAGCTAAAAGTAGAACTTGTTGCAATGCAATAACTTCCCTTTTGTGCAGTCTCCGCACAAAAAGGAAGTGATTGCATTGCAACCAGTTCTAATTTGAGTAGCCAGCGCCTTGTTTTCTTGTGAATAGGTCTATTGTTTGTTGAAACTTTTGTTGAATGGACAAGATAGAAGGTAATTTTGAAATTAATCAAATTTGAGGTTGACTGAAACCATGCTGGTGTAAAATAAACAAAAAAAATGATAGTTAGATCACATTTTTATATCCTCTTTGCTAAATTTCTTATTAAACTGTTGTGGTCGTGTGTCGGACGTTGTGGTCAATTGTCGGACGTTGTGGTCAGATGTCGGACCGACCAAAAGTTGCAACACTTTAAGATCATTTTCCACAAAGTTATTCAGGTACTATTACAAAGATGTGAATGGTTAAGCTCTAATGTTTGGCGTTAGAAGATAGGATAGTTGAAAAAAAGGGCTTACGTCCGACATAATATATCCGACATCAAGCGACATTCCATGTAAATTATTTTTTTTTAATATCATCATCTGTGTCAAAATTATAAGTAAAACTGTCAGATGCATGTTTTTAGGCCATAATGGCTCACTAATAGAATATTATCTGACGCAAATCTTCAAATATGTGGATTTTTAAAAGCGCGACGAATTCTAGAATACGCTCTTCGCTTGATTTCTCTGGATATAGTCTGTAACTATGGAATATAAATTTAAGTTGTAAAAAACAGATTTCCTGTCTGATCCACAAACTTAGTACTATTTGATTTAATCAATCTCGATCTCGGGACTTCTTCTCTCTTGATGTTAAGCACTGACGTTAAGCACTGGGACCGAGCATATTTTTGTTTTATGGAAACTGTCGTATCGAAACAAAGACACATCGGAATGTATCAAATTTTAATTTGTAGTGCGCGACTATTTGATTTTCTGAATCATGGGAAATATGTAAAAAATGTACACAAGTAGCCGGCAAAAACCTGTTCAAAGTCAGCAAAATAACGTTAAATAACGTTCAGAGAAACCTGACCTTAATTATTTTACTGACTTTGAACAGGATTTTGCCGACCGCGCAAGTAATTGGATAAGGAAATGAACCATATTTTACCTCATAAAACACCAATAACTTCTAGTCTGCAATCAATAACTAAGCACAATTTTGTCTCTATATTAAACTTGCTATTGAATGAGTCCGGTTCCTGCGATATGACTTTTGAATGTTTATTTGAAAAAGTATTAAATTTGCTGTCCAGATAGAAAATCTGGTTTTTAAATATTATGAAATTTATATCCCAATGTATGATACAACAAAAAACTTAATGGTGACGTCAATTTCTACCAATGGAAAGTCTTCCTTCCTTCATTTTCGTAAATTTATCGCCTACTGGAAATCAACCTTAAGATATTTCCTGGAGATAAAAACACAAACACAACCTGATATGATCCCATTGTTTTTAGCTGGAACCCTCGTTAAGTCTAATCATAGATATACGAATATATATATATACATATCTTTTCGTATATCTACGGTCTAACTACAACATGTGTTTCGTAAAAAATCGAGTTATCGGATATTCGCATAACTCGAACTAGTACCTTGGAGGTTCAAGTTAAGCGGCGATTATAACTGTATATTTTGTCCAAGAATATTGGAAATTTCTAGAAGTCTGAAAGCGTCAACATTTCTAGTATTTTGAAAGACAAATGTAAACATGTATTTGTAATTCAAATTCGTAGATTCATATACAGTAATTTTGTTATGTTAATCGTAGATTCAAATATGGTAATTTTGTTATGTTCACCGGGTGTAGATAATTGCTTATTTACCTTTGGGAAAATCCCCCCCCCCTAATTAAATTTTAGAAGATCAACAATATCATAAAACAGTCAACTCGCTAAAAAGCTAGAATACACCTTAAATTAACGGAAAGTTAGAATAAATTAACTAATCAAATAGTCCCTAACAAATTGCCTGCTACACAAACCCTAAAGATAGTAGTAGAGTACTATTTTTATCGTGTTTATTTGGTAACTATAGAAATTTGCAACCCCCAGCTTATTCCACCCTTCCGACTTAATAAATTTAGAAGAACTTCCACCTTCCTTTATTCCCCCCCCCCTCGTTTTTTCGATACTGCAGAGTATTTGCGAATGAAGCTCCATATACGAATTAATGTGTATTGTTATACACAACACACAGTTAACCCTATTTAGGGTGGTGGGGGTGGTGGAATACACGCCCTTCTCGATTTTATTGGCGATACTCTGCAAATACTGGGTAAAATTTTTAGTTTTTTTCTTACTTACCAAGTTTTGACCAGGTGGTAAGTCATTTTTTTTCATTTGTTCAAGCTTTTGTACCTTTTTTTAAAAAATTGTCAAAAAAAGAAAGTATCTTATACATAAAGTATTTAGCTAACAGAATATGAAAACAGACTTTAAAAATTATTTCTACAAGCACTCACATAAATATTTGAGACCAGGTAAAATTCGAGCAAAAATTCCGAATTTCCACTTAGATAAAAAGCCTTAAATTTTAGGTAGCAAGACAAAATACACACAAAATCGAATATGTTCTAGGAGCCTGGATACTAGCAGAATTTGTCGAGTTTGTAAAAAGACCTAAGATCCTAAGCCCTTGATAAATGTCTAAGATAAATCTCTAGAGACTTGGTCTGGTCGTTTTCCGCATTTGAAATCTACTTGTGGTGTGTATTACTCACCAAAATTCATAAAATGTCTCATTATTTATGCGTTTGCTTGTAATCAAATATTTTAAATATTTCAATATTTTGAACCAACATCGAGTAAAATGTCATACCATCATGCGTTACTGATGACGTCACAGCAAAAACATTGGCGTCAGCAAAAAAAATAGTTCCACCAAAATGACGTTTTGTAAAGGGTTACCATTGAGCCAAGTTCTCAGTTTTTAGCGTTTTCCCCTCAATAATGATGTAAGGCAAAGAGATGGATGTTCCAACTCCAGACATACAAAATTAAAGACCCCCAGACCAAATAGGGTTAATATGCCTATTCAAAAATAATTAGAACGAGTTGTTGGCTGCTCAAAGTAGAACTTGTTGCAATGCAATAACTTCCATTTACTGACATACTCGGTAACCTTTCACTCAAGTGCAAGTTTTATGAAACATTCCGTTATCCCGATATGCCGATGATATTTCCGAAACCGACTCCAGTCTATGAAGCATCCCACACGATATTAATGGTACGAATATAGGGAAAACTTTCAGGCGATTTCGAAGAACAAATTAAATTTTCATTTACTAAAAAAATGATTTTGTGTATTCTTTAATAAAGAATGGAATATATACATAGTATGCGTATTACAAATATAATAGAAATGCTTATTTTTTACACTGGAACACCTGTGAATATACCACGTTCAAACAACGTGACATTCACCAAAGTTCTAGTTTTTTAGTGCCTAAAGTATTGTAAGTTCTGATGGCGTTCACAAAATATAAATAATGTTACGACTAAATATCACAGCGTGAAAGCCTACCGAATACGGTCCATTATATCTCCGTATTCGGACTGTGTGTTTCCATATATTGCAATACACAGTCTTAATAAGAAGATATACGGGATCGTGTTCGGTTGGCTATTGTGCTGTGTATTAATCTTACTTACAAAGTTACACACAGAAGTTGTATTTTTTCCAATATTATTTTTGAGTATAAGACGGCACAATTTCCTAATGTCACATGTTTGGCTATACTTAGTTCAGAATTTTGGACCAAAAGTGTATAACTGTGTATGAGAACTGTGTTGAGAAATACGTGACTAGTGGGCAAAAACTTGTTCAAAGTCCGCAGTAAAGACGCTAGAACAACGTTTTCAACGTTTTCAACGTTATTCCAGCGTCTTTACTGCGGACTTTGAACAAGTTTTTGCAAACTGGGTAAGATATATTAATAGAATATCGATTATATTTTTTAAGAAAGAGAGCGTTACGCCCCTCTCCACAGGTATTTAGTGCTATTCCAAGAGAGTTTGACCATGGTATATCCCCAAGATTGATTCAAATCCACATTCTCCCTGTGGCCACTCGCCGAATAGTGAACATCAGAAAGGCGTCTATCCGATGTCTATTCGATGTTGATTAAACGCCAAATGGGCGCTTTACTATCTCTAATAACTTGCTTTATCTACAATCCCATGTCGGCAATATCTTCTATTCCCCATATCCAAACAGCATGGACTTTTGTTTGGACATGTCGATTCATCTTTGCAAGGAATATGCGGATAATAGAATGGATCACGTAATGGACAATGTTTTGTAACTAAAATATATAGATTCATGATGTTAATACACATAGACGAGATAACCATGACCGCAAGCTCATCCCCAGCCCCTTTTGACTTTTTTAAAAAAAAAATTCGGAAAAAAATTTAAAAAAAATCAAAAGGGGCTAAGGTCGAGCTTGCCATGAACGTGTTCAGTAGACTTTCATTCTGTGTGATAGTAGTAACATCCCACTGGGCAAAAATTTGTTCAAAGTCAGCAGTAAAGACACTAGAAAAACGTCGTTCGGCGTTGCTCTAGCGTCTTTACTGCGGACTTTGAACAAGTTTTTGCATACTGGGATGGCTTCTCAAAGTGTCCTACCAGATATACTTTGTTTGAACGAATTGCTTATTGATATAGATATTTTGTTAGAATTAATTCTTTTGGTAACTACGAATAATTTTCCCTTAACAACAAAAAAAAATTGACAGGTGGCAACAATATTTTCAAAAGATTTCATTGTTTGTTGTAGCAAATTTTTTTACTAAAAAAAAGACATAATTTTTTTTCACATTACTTGTTTTAGAGCATCAAGTTTTTTTTCACATCACTTGGCGTAGACCATCAAAATTAAGGACGTCGACAAAGAGAAGTAATATGCGAATTTGTTAATTCTACGTTGAATTAACTTTTTGGAAAGTTTCAATATGCTAGGAAGACTCAATTAAAATTTATAGAGCTATGCCCCATCACCAGGAATGAAGTGTCCCAAAAATCCATGTTTAGCAGGTTTAATAGGGTTAAACTTTACCTTTTGGTGTACACATTTTTAGCCCATAGGAACAAGACGTTTTACAACAAGCAAATCCAGATCGACAATTATAATCGCTATTACATGGATACGAAAGTAACACACGCAAGCATTTCAAATCCGTAACGCTTGGACAAGTACCTAAAACAAATAAAGCGTTAAATGAAGCTGTGGAAAAGGGGGTTATGTTACCGATATTGCAATGGATTGGTGGGTTTATACCGAATACACACATCCATTGCAAGATCGTTGACTCAGTCTCCTCTGTAAACTTTTGAGAGATTATCGTTGGGGATTATCGTAGCCTAGGAAGGCTGTTGTTCGAATCCCTAGTCTAGGATTATCGTCCAATCATCCGCTTCCGAGAAGATCAATGCTGAACTAATAATATTATAATTGGATTGGTTTCTGTTGCATAAACAAACCAATCAAGCTCGTTTGAGTTTAAACACTATTATCATAACAATGTTATTACATACACCAATTAACAATTAACCAATTCAAAGCCAGCAAAACAACGTTCACAGAAAATTGTTCTAATGTTATTTTGCTGACTTTGAACAGGTTTTTGCCAGCTGGGTAGCTAATAGTGATTATGAGAAGAAATGCTCGAAATAAGAGTAAATAATCATTACGGAGGAGTGACGTTTGAGATAGCTCTAGGCAACACAAACTGAAGTTACGCGAAAAAACCCTCATCCACAGGTATTATTTGCACTTACAGTATTTCCATCACTGAGCAGAAACGTTTTTGTGAGAGGAATTAGACCATAGAGATAAGTGAGACATTGATCATTGATTTGAGGATCTTGAAATCAAGGCAATGAGTAATAAGAACAAATAGCTACCTCTTTGTCCATCCAGGTTATGTTCATATGACGTTCTAGCATTTTTAATGTTCAATAATTGCGTTTTTGCGTTCTTTGTAACTTGGGGTAGTTTTCTTGTAACAGGAGTTTTCACAGCTGATTTCCGACTTGCAAAATCTTCTACAAATTAAAAATAAGCAAGAATTTTATCACAATTTTCTTCCATTTTATTATTCAAACTTCATCAAGGTCACCATGAACTCTAATTACGTCAACTGCAAAGTCCTAAAATATAATCTACGGAGAAGATCAAAGATCTTACAATCTTCGGTAAGTTGGTAAAGTCTTTTCGGTAAATTGCAAGGTCATGGTGGATAAAAGATTTTGAATACCATGTTACACTACATATGGTGATGATATTATGGCCAAGAAATATCACCACAAATTCCGATAAGTCCGTTTTACCCCGATTATACTGTGTATCGTTTGTAAATGCCGTATATCTGCCTAGAAGGGTGTTTGTAGGAAGAAAATCACCGAATACGGTATCATATATCTCCAGCTGGCAGAAACCCAGATACCCAGATACCCAGCCGGCAGAAACCAGTTCAAAGTCAGCAAAATAACGCTGGAACATCGTCCAAAGAACGTTTTTCTAACGTTATTTTGCTGACTTTGAACCGGTTTATGTCGACTGGATATTTAACAATAAACAGTCCATATATGGAGATATGCGGAGCGTATTCGGTGTTTTTCACACTGGAAGCATAACCAACCTGCTTCTGGTATCCACGACGGTGTATCGTCTAAATAAAGAAATACACACATGTTGAGAAAAACAAAACAAACGAAACAGAAGGTATTGCAATCCTTACTTGCGCGTGACGCTCTTCAACGTAAAAAAAAGATTCTCTTCAACGTAAAAAAGATAACGTTAAAAATGTTTTAAAGTTCCGAAGTCAAAACAATTTCTCTAATTTCAGGATCGTTGAATAAAGGCTTTCTGCACGGATACTACCTTGAACCAGAGCTGCTTGAATTAGCACTGTTTGCATATCGTTGGACTGTGATTGCCTCTGTAAAGAGAACTGTGAAACTTAATAGAGGCCACGTTCGGGTTGCTAAAATGATAAACCCATTTAGTGCTAAAATGTTATAGATAAACATTTGTTATATCTATATCTATTTTTATTTTTGCAGCGTCGACAAATCGCTTTTAATCAAAAATATGTAAATGAAAAAATATAAATCAATCAAAATCATTTATTTAGCTTGATTGTCATTAATCTATGCTTCGATAAATTTATCAAATGGCTTTAGTCGATGTCTAGAAACATTAATGTTTAATTTAACAACAATGAAAACTGGTATTCTAAATTTTTATTTTTGCATCATCGACAAATCGCTGTCATCTAATTCAATCTCTGTCATCTAACACAACCACTCAACTACTGACGCATGCAATTTTATACATTGCGCAATACCATAGTGGATCAACTTCTTATATAACAAACGTTTATCTTTAAGT
>JAULBZ010004863.1:0-14155 GCA_032360805.1 Neoturris breviconis | reverse complement strand
TATTTACCCCAGAAAAAAATCAAAGAGATCAGAAGCGTTGGGAACGAGTTTGTAAATTCTCACAAAACAAAAAAGTTGAAAATATGTCTATTCACAGGAAACGATTGAGTGTTATTTTAAAACCTCGCACCCTTTGCAAGCTTAATAGGTTAGGATTTTTTTTAGCGATTTTTTCTTCCATTAAAAACGAAAAAACTTTCAGACGAAAAAACTTTCGAACAAAATTTTAGTCTAAAAGTACTAATAGGCCGAAAGCTGTTGTGTCCGAAACTTTTAATGACCGAAAGTAGTTTAAAAAAGGCTAAAAATCCTTTTCCGTTTCATAATCATATAACTAAAAAGAACTATTTTTCTGTAAGTTCATCATCATCGACTATTAAATTTTAGTAACATTTCCGAAATTACCTCAAAAAATAGACAAAATTCTCCTCAATACTGCTCATTTTTCATAGTTTGAACAGACAACCTCGTTCCCAGGGCTTCTTGCCTTTTTGAAACACGGAAGAGCGGCAGAGATCAGAAGTCCTGGGAACGAGGTTGAACGAACAGATAAAGTATTTGATTTGCTTTCGAAATACACTTTAAATGCCAGAAACAGATGGTTGTTTCTAGTAACAACAGGGTCATTAATAACAACCTCGTTCCCAGGGCTTCTTCTCGTCGTCAAGAGAGAAGAAGCCCTGGGAATGAGGTTGGGTCATTAAAAAATACAAAAACAAAGTTGTTAAAATTTTGCCTGTCATCTAACCTTCAAATGCATTTCATCTTCGAATCATCTTCGAATCGGTTGGTAAATGTAAGAAACTTTCACGGGAATAAACTTTCGCGGTTGGACCAACGACCAAATATGAAATTTTTGCGAGAATAAATAAATAAACTTTTGCAATATTCTTGACAACAGTGCTTAAGGTCTTGCATATCCTCGGACCATTTGACCATAAATCTGCGATCGTTTTTTCCGCTTAAAAGTCAGTGAATGCGCGATCGTAATGATATTTTGCTCTTCGAATGCCTACTTACAAAATTTACTATTGGCGCAGTACTGTAAATTATACTCGTACCCAGCGCTGGTAGTCTCTATTAACCCTTTTCAGGCACAAAGTCTCCCCCTGCTAAACCTTTTTTATGTAACTTTTGAATGAATGTCTTATGGATACATAAATTTTCTTACAATTTATCTAGGATAATTTTGAAAATTCTTCTTATTTTTGCTTGAAAATCATTCTGGTAAAAAAACAACTTTTGATAGAACCATGCTGTTGTTTTGAAATTTTCCAGAAAGTTAGGTCAGCACATAATTAACATTTTAGCATAATTATTTAGCAGGTGTTGCAAGTTAAAAAAAGTTTGTTCCAAAACTATATACCGAAACGAGTTCAAGCAAAAATAAAAAAAAACTTGAAAACATTTTTTTCACAACTTGTCAAAAATATGGTTGCTATGGAGAATTGTCCTTAGTTACCGAAAAAACTTTTTAAAAATTATCCTAGATAAATTGTATGAAAAGTCTCAAAAAAACTTCATTCAAAAGTTATAAAAAAAAATCTGAAAAAAAAAATATATCTTTCTTTACCATCACCCCTTTCCTCATACCATCACCCCCTTCCCTCAATGGTATAGAGTATAAGTGATTTTTCATAGAAATATATTATAATAAACATGTTCTCCATCATCATTATTTGCATGTAATTAATAATAATCATCGTGGAGGAGGAATATTTTTAGCACAGCTACAGGCTAAAATTTCTTAAGCTATGCTCATAAATCACTTCTCCACTGTTATTATTTATTTTAAGCACTGCGTTTCGCGTCATTCAATGAAATCTTATTCAACACCCAGTGGGCAAAAACTTGTTCAACATTAATAGTCTTATAACAATACACAAATCTCTTATTTTATTTAGTGCGCATGTTGTCCCGCAACAAGTGTCGGTATACACGATACGATGCCAGATATTTGTATTCTCTATAAACTTCATCTTGAATGTGGAAAATTAATAAACTTGTATGATTGGTTACAAGTACGTGTCTCGTTGATATTTCTTCCTTACTAGGCTATAGAGGTTAACTAGATTAGATAGATTCATAAAAAACAAGAAATTAAAGAGTGCAAGAAGAAGGTAAAAATAAGAAACGATATGATGTTGATCTTCATTTTAACAGTAACCTAATCGTTTTTTTATAAGAACGTGCCTGATTGATATGAATCTTAATGTTCTTAACTATACTACCTTTTTAAGGCTTAACATGTTCTTAACACGTTCGTAACAATATTTCTCTTTGACCGATGCTTTGGTGATGAGCTTGTTAGACGACAAGAAAGGGAAGTATGAAAACAGCTGTTTTGTCGGAGACGTTTTTTATTTTAATAAAGATATCGTAAAACACGACATTGAATTTCTGTATGGCTCAACAGATTTTGTTGACGTTGCTGAATTTGACGATACAGAAATGATATGTCTGTAATCTGTTACAGCGAAGAAAAAGAATATTATATATAAAATTAAATTCTTATAAACTATGCTCATATCAAAAAACGTGTTTGCTACTGTAAAAGCTATGTGCAGTTATAATTTAAACTCAATACAAACATTTTGGTATAAAAAATCAACAACAGTAAACATCAACAACGTCATCAACAACAGTAGAATTGTGGTCTGCAAAATTTACTATCTGGTCTGTAATTTTCAATAATTCCACATATTTCATTTTTTATGAATATTTACCTGTTGAAAATACAGCCTAGCCACAATAGAGCCTGTTTTAACAAAATTTTGTATTTTCAAAAAAAATAACCCCCAGTTCAGAATTGTTTTGCTGCAATTTGACATTTCTTATACTTACTTATATCAGCAATATGACTTACCGCTCGACATACTGGATATGTTTCAAATTCACTGTGTTAGCTCCCAGTGGGAACAAACTTTACAAAGTTCACTGTAAAGACACTAGAACACCGCGTTCAACATTGTTCTAGCGTCTTTACTGGAGGAATTTGAACAGATTTTGTCCACTGAAAACTCTGTATGGTTGTCGAACTAAGAGAAAATAAAACACCGTGGAGGAGGGATTTTTGAGCATAGCTTTAGGACCCATACTCAGAAATCACTCCTCCACAGTGAATATTTAACTCTGTACTTTAGGCATTTATGACCGTGATCGATCCATCATTAGCAGATACTGAAAAGAAAAAAACTAAGAAAAAAATTCAACTTGAAGAACAACTACAGTATCCTTTTTATATATAAATGTATCTGAAGAAGAGCGTACGAACTTTTTATATAAATGTCCACGCTTTTTTATAAGCAACCATTTTATAAGCAACGTACTCAGGCAATATTTAGTAATCAGAAGCAACTTTAAAATCAATTTTGTTTAATCTTATGTCAGTTTGAGATGCTTTAACTTTGTTTTTTTCCGTAATAAACCTATGGACTGTATAATATATTTATACTATACTTATGTATAAAGTGTATAAAGTCCCAGAATCCGGCCTTTAGTTGCTTATAACAAAACAAAAAAGAGTGTATCAGTTAAGAAGAGTATTATCGTCAGCGAACTTCAAATTGATTGGTTACATTGCTTATGACGATCATTGACTCAGCTCTTACTAGATTAATGGATATTTCACGTTTGCTGAAGGTGGAGTATTGAGTCAACGATCTACCAACAATTCCATGTAGATATTTACAACAGTCGAAGTAAGAGCAAATAATCACTGTGAAGGAGTGATTTTTGAGCGTAGTTTCATTTTACAGAGATGAGTACTGAGTCAGTGATCTTGCAATGAATTGGTTTCTTCATACTAAACGAACCAATCCATCGCAAGATCGTGCCGCTTCATTTTATTGAATTTGCTCCGAGTTTCTTCAAATCTATCAAAAAAGTTGTTTTTGTAACGAAATTTTGAAGGGACCTCCTAGTGAGCAAAAACTTGTTCAAAGTCAGCAGTAAAGGCGCTAGAACAAGGTTGAAGACGTTGTTCTAGCGTCTTTAACGCGGACTTTGAACCATTTTTGACCACTGGGCTTAATCATTGTGCAACATTTGTTTTTCCTTGATTGTCTACAAGAGCTCGTTTCATCCGTGGTGTATCTGAGCTGCAGTTTCTCGGTTTCATTAAATATACAAAACGTAAAACAGACCACGTAGCACGATTAACATGGGGAGGATGTTAACAAATGAACGGTGAGTTTTTAATATATTTTAATCATAGCACTGACTATAGGCTGACAATTGTTTTGTGTACTTGGAAACCTCTGCTTTTTAGTGTCGTGCCACTTAGGAATCGTCACCAAAGTTTTAATATGGAGACATTTTAGCTTCTTTAAAGGCTGATTTCCATCTGGTGAAATAATTCAAAAAGATGACATTCCATTGGTATAAATTGACGTCGCACGCCGTACCAATGAAATGTCTTCTTGTGTGGCGATCTGAATTTATTCAGTTTTATTCTATTACAAATAGCTTTCCTTTAGATTGCAAGCAACAAATCTTTATCATCCACGACGGAGTTTGTTTTGATATCATCTACCAGGAAGAATGGTGTTATGTCGACTGTCTTGCAATTGATTGGTCTCTTAAGGCGGATCTCCACTAGGCGAATTCGTTCGCGCCAATTCTAAATGGAGCCATTACATTGGTTAAAAGTGATTTTACCTGGCAGTTGACGTCACTTTCAACCAATGTAATGACTTCATTTAGAATTCTTGCGAACGAATTCGTCTAGTGGAGATCGCCTTTACTGAAGAAAACAAGCCTAAATATAACTGTCGAACCTGTGGAGGAGTGTTTTTTTTGTAGTGCGCGAATTGAAAAAAAAACAAAAAAACAAGCACAACAACGGTGACTGTGCTAATGAGTATTTTCTTAGTCAATGACAATAGTTTGTGCTTCCGGTACAGCAGAAATGTGCGCCAGAAATAAAAGGAGCGAAATATAAAGGGACGCGAAATTTAAAGGGAATAAAGTAGTCAAAAAATACTCCTCCACGGGTGAAGTCCGCCAATTATATTCTTGCTTGAAGATTAACTTTTGTTCTCAGAAAATATTCACGCTCTTATACAAATACAAACATGCATAAACATTACATCGAGGTCACGTGATGTATGGATTTATTTATTATGGTAAAATATATGATACGACTTATTTAGCCGTTTCTAAACTTATAAGTATTCACAAGTACATGAAAACTAGGCGTTGGCTGCTCAAATGGAGATTTGTTGTAACGCAATAACTTCCCTTTTGTGCAGGGACCGCATAAAAAGGTAGTTATTGTATTATTGCAATTATTATTAGCCTACGCCTTGTTTTCAGGTTAATTGAAGAAGTTTTACATAATCGACGTTCATGGTAAAAAATAAGGAACAGTTTTCTGCTATTTGGTCGAATGTTTCCATACACTTAAAAGTGAGTTTCACTAACATTGGGATTCCCGATGCTTGAATAAGCGCCCCTTTTGAATTATCGCTTCTTCTTGCGGTGAAATTAGTTTAATGTCAGAAACTTTCGCGGGAAGAAACCTTCGTGGTTTTAGCAGATTTTGGGCAAATTCGCTAAAGTTTGTTCCCGTGAAAGTTTCTTAGATGATCCAACCGCGAAAGTTTCTTGTACGGTCCAACCGCGAGAGGTTATGTCTTCGAATTGTTTCTAAAATAAATAACTCCATCCTTAGAAATCCTATATGCTATTAGCAACCCACATTCCCTTGGACATAAGTTATCAACTACTGACCATATGTATTTTTCCGGACACCAAGTTCCATACAGATAAAGAAAATTTTTCTAAGTGAGTCTAGTCGCGAAAATTTTTATACGCGAATTGTTTTCAAATATATCAACCGCGAAAGTTTCTTCCCGTGAAACGCCAAAACCTCGCAGTAGATCCTGAACCGACACTTCACCACCTCAAATTTAATCAGTAATATCAAGCCCAAAAGATTCTAAATAATATTTTGGTTACATATATATAATTGAAACGTCACTATGATAAAAAATACTATATCAGCCTCCGTCCCACGGCTTCCTCGCCATATTTAAAACAACCCTGGGAAAGTGGTTTAATTTTTTTCTTTAAAATACATTTTAAATTGTCAGATTTGATGAATGATAAACCTTATAAAAAAGAGATTTGTTTTGCTATTTTGTTAAGTAAAGAAATCCGCCTACTCGAGAAGGTTATTCTCTTTCAACAGAAATCAATGTGGTAACCGTTCTTCTCCTTAGAGCTCTATGTGGATACAACGAGAATCTGCCGTGGAACAAAATCGGAAAAAGAGGAGTTCTGCAAATACGTTGTTTGATACCTGCGTGAAAGATTCACGAAAACAGTTCCGGATAATTTTGTTCACAGACTAGTGTTTTTCGGAGCAGTGTTAAGTCGGATTTCCACTAGGCGAATTCTTTCGCACGAATTGGCAGGTGACGCCGCTTTCAACCAATGTAATCGGGCGAGCAAATTCTCTCAGTGGAGATCCGCCTTTAGGCAGACAACTGCGTGTTCCCGTGATTTCACATTCTAAGTTCATCCCCATAAGTTTGTTTACTTTGCTGGAAAAATAACTGGAAATGACTGAACGAAGTTGATAAGATTATTTGAAGTTCTTCTTAACCATATTGATACTAGGCCTTTGTAGGACTCCTCAATACTGGGTGAGGATTGAAAGGAACCAAGTTGCAATGTATAATCTTTCCAGAAACTTAAGCCAACAACTGATAAACGTTTTAGCAGAATTATTTTTTTGATGACGCCATTAATTAAAAAACTTTAAGGACAAAAATGTTTTTGGTCAAAAAAAACAAAAATTGTTACGTTTTTCAGGCAAAAATAAGAAGGAAAAGCCTTTTTATTTTTAAAAATTTTCTTTACCACCTTTCAAAGATTTAGTAGCTAAGGCATAATTATCTCTAGTTGCCAAAAAATTTCAAAATAATTCTACAATCTCTTAAGCTACGTTTACACGCTACGATTAATCGGGCCGATTTCGGCTATTATCTTGAAAAATCGGTTACGGCTAGAAAAAATCTGTAGAAAGAGTACAGTCGTGGCCAAATTTTCAAGATGGTAGTCAAAATCGGCCCGATTAATCGTAGCGTGTAAACGTAGCTTTAAATACAATACAAATTACGAATTTTAACAAGCATTATACACCAGGAGTAACATAAATGCTGAATACGACCACGAGAAGTCCCTAGAGATTTATCGAAACGAGTAGGCTTATGACTTAAAATCTTAAATCTTTATGCAAACTCGACAAATTTTGTTGTTTCCAGTAACCTAGTACTCAGACTCTTGGAACAAATTCGAATTTCCGTGCTGTTTGACTTGCTAATCAGATTTTGAGGCTTTTTGTTTTAGTTGAAATTCCATGTTTTTGTTCAAGTCTCAAGTCTCAAACTTGTCCTAAAATTTCTAGTCGTATAAAAAACGGTAGGGGAGGGTTCTTTTAACCCCCAGTAGGAATAGGGTTAAAAGAGGTTTGTTGGTGACTCGCACGTGGTATCAAAATAATTTAATTGATCTAACAATGTTTAAAGTTTTTAATATAATTTGAATATCATATCAGTCTCATCTTGTAAGAAATGCGGTTTCACCTATGTTCATCCTTATCATGCCATTAATTAAATGAACTGGTGACGAAATTATTTTTTATTTCGAAATATCCATGCTTCTACGCCATGTTGCTTACATCAGACTTGCTGATGCTCGGACTATATTTTTTTGGTGATGTTTTTGGCGTTCTTTGTATCTCCTTAAACGAGTCTCTACTTGAGTATGGTTCAGGGGTTTTCGGTGAGAGCGTATCTTTTGCATCAAGTGGTTTAAACGAAGTTAACTCGATACTTTCTTGGAAATCAGTAGGGTGCGGTGTTGATTCTTTCTTATTTGGAGTACTGACGTTCGGTTCAAATGCAAGATTGTCAACACCATCAGTTTGATCGATTGAATCTGTGTAGATGCCATGTTTGCTGATGTCATTAGTGTCGTCATGACTTGTAATTATAACTTTCTGTTTCCCGCTATCGCCTAAACTTTTTAACTTTGATTTTTGCCTCTTTATGTCATATTCTGTTAGGTGACTCTCGTTTCTCGTTTTTGACAATGATTCCTCTATTATCACCGTATCGTATTTAGGTTCATTTGTTTGTACCGGTGTTGATGGCTCTGCAGTATTGCCGCGTTTGACTATCGCGACATTTTCATATCGCTTTCGACTTTGATGGTTCATTGCCACAAAAACATTCTTCCATTCAAGATCATAGGGATCTTTTTCCCTAAAAAAAGACGAAGTATTTAAGAGAATTTATGGAAAAGCGCTGGCATTTGGGTAACAATCTTATTTCAGAATAGTAAGTGTTGTGGTTTGGAATGATATATAATTATGATCTATATAGCGCTTTATAAATATATGGCGCTTTATATTCACAACACATTTTGTGTCTATGCGCATCATAAAAGACTGCCGAATACGATATGTATCTGTGTATCTCCGTATATGGACTATGTGTTGCCATATATGGTAATGTACAGCCCGGATACAGAGATATACTGGACCATATTTGGTAAAAATTTGCGCTGTGTTTGTTATCCTGCAATAATAAAACAATTGAGAGAATAGACCGTTTCACAAAATAATGAACACGAAGTAGAAATTGTTGCAATGCAATAACTTCTTTTTTGTGCAGTGACTTACATTCCATTGGTAGAAATTGACATCATCACAAGATATAAACTTACTCGAGTTCATCTTTACTTTTTTGTTTACATATGAAATAAACAAAGATGAAAAGTAGGACAAAGAACAAGATGATTACAATAAGCAAAATCGTCGTCAAGTGTTCTAAAGAAAATTCATTTTAAGTGCTTAAAATAAGAGCAAATAATCACTGAGAGGTTTTTGAGCCTAGCCTCCGGTTATAAAGCCTGATGCTATGTTCAAAAATCTCCTCTATCACGATTATTTGCTCTAATTTCATCCTAAAAACAGGATGTCTCATTATTTGATGGAAACCATTAGATAAAAAAAAACCTTAGCAGACATGATAATTTGTATAGAAGAAAATCTAACAATATTTGTGGAAAGTACCAACCTAGTACCCAGGGTTTCTTGACTTTTTTGAAAAACGTTTCCCTTTTTTTCAAAAAAGTTAAGAAGCCCTAGGTACGAGATTGGGAAACAGAAATTAAACATCAGCAAGCTTGCTTTATAGCATAGAATAAAACGCCCAAGAAAAATGTCGTATGCGAAAGATGATCGCTACTAAAGTACAAGTAAGTAAGTATTTCGACCACTGATATCCATGCTATATGTTACTGCGCAGACTTACCAAATGGTTTTAAGGTACAGCTCTTGTATCCATCACCTTCAAAGCCTCTGTCACAACGACAAGCATACCCAAGTTGTAGGTCGTAGCAAGTAGCGTTCTTTGCACATATTACGCCACCAGTGAGACACTCATTGACGCCTTAATTGATAGAGTTCAAATTATATTAGGGACTATCTCAAAAATAAAATCTACAGAGGAGAGTCAACGATCTTGGCATGGATTGGTTTCTTCGTACCGAATAAAAAACCAATCCATTGCAAGCTCGTTGACCTAACACACTTCTGTACAGTTTCATTTTTGATGAATTTTGTCAATTTTAGTTGATTTAACCCTACGAAAGAAGTTGGTTTTGGAGCTAAATTTTCAGATGATCCCTTAGGCCGACTAAATTGTTTAGTTTTGACGTACATGGGTCCTGTGACTTTCGGATTTTAGAACACCCGCCACCCAACAACACACATCTTTCCTCCCCAATAAACGTCTAGTCAAAAGAACTTGCGACTATAGAAGTAATGTCATTGTTTCCCTAAGCTTGTTCCTAACGACTTTTGACTTTTAAAAAGATCTTCTCGAACGTTATTATTTAGATATTAGAAATGTAAATCATCTGAAAACCAGGGGACGACATTACACCAACCAATCCTGGAACGCACTAAAGGTTTATTTCCATTGGGCGAAAAATCTGCGTGAAAGCCAAAAGAAGACATTCCAATGGTAGATGCAGTATCAAATAAGCGGGAGGACGCTTATTAACTGTTCGCTCTTATTTCAACCTCTCTTTGCTTATTAACTTTTAGGAAATCAACAATAACATAAAACAGTGAACTCACTAGAAAGTTAAAATACAAGTTAAAAATATCGCGAAGTTAGGATAAATTAACTAACCAACTAACCTTATGTCTTCTACACAAATCCTAGAGATATCTATAGTATAGTATCATTGTTATCATGTTTATTATATAGTAACTATTTAAATTTGCCACACACTCCCTTCTAATTCCCCGCTTATTCCTGCTCCCATCCTCCGTTTATTTGATGCTGCGTATTAACTAATTGGCTGCTACACAAAGCCTGGAGTTAGTAAAAGTAAAGTACCATTGTTGTCATGTTTATTTAGTAATTGTAGAACTTCTCCAAGTCCCCCGCTCCTTCTAATCCCAACCCCTCTTATTAGAAGAATTTGAACACCTCCCCGCTTAATCCTACCAATCATTTATTCAATACTGCAGAGTAGTATAAAAATAATATTAACGCGTAACACGTTTTTTATTTCGGATGAATACGGGAAACATCTCTCCTTATATTTAGCAGAGCGATACATAGTAAATCAAACTTCAGTAACAACTTTTTTTACTTACTCATATTTTGTGTCAACAGCTTTTCACGAGATGTAGTTTTAATTTATGTGTATATATATTTTTTGTTTCATCTATAAAAGCTTATCTATAATCCGCAAATTTATTACATATTTTTGCTTGCTCAAAAAAGATAAAGTTATTCAAGCATAAGCAATTACAGAGTGACATGTCATTCCCCATATAATCCATCACGAAAAAAATTTTTTTTTGACAGATTATCTTCTTGATATATAAGCTAATAAATGAGAGAAGAAGCCCTGGAAACGAGGTTGCACTAGGTATATATATGTAATAGTAATCATATAAACGTATGGTTTCGTTTCTTGGTAAATCGTACTCAAGATTAGCCTGCCGGCACACAGTGTCGGAACAACGTCAAAACGACGTCGCGAAGTCGGTTTGACGTTGATGCGACGTTGTGTGTAGGAGTCCCGTCAGTTTAGAGAAAAGGAATAAAACTCGAGATAGATTCTCAAAAAGTAAACCGTGAAATATCTTCTACCGAATAATTGCGTAAATAAACCGTGTGTTACCATATATGGCAATACACGGTCCGTATATGGAGATATCTGGAACTCTATACGGTAGCCCTTCAAACGAAATATGCTCACCCAAATGCTTTACAAGCAACATTTAACTTCCTCCTAACTTTGAGTGCGTTCTAAAATTCTAAAAAATATCATGTTCTTCCGTTTTAAGACTTGCTTATGTGTGGTCCCACAGGAAAATCAGAGATAGAACGGGATACAATGGTGAAAATACTGTAATTGAACTTTTGTGATGATGGTACAGCAACATTGAAGGAATCTTATTATGTTTGGATATTGTTTGTAGTATACTATGTTCCTTCGTTGTTTAATTTTTCTCTAATAGGTTATACTCAACCTCGCACTTTTTCTCTATTTCTACCTGAAGAATGGAGATTTAAACGTCAAGAGAGAAAAAGCCATGGGATCGGGGTTGGATTCTACCTAGAAGAAATATTCATTCTCTCCCGACTCTCCTTCACACTCTTTTACGAGTTCAAAAAGTAATCCGATTCGTCCGTTTTCATCCGATTCTACTATTTTGCTGCTTATTGATACCGTATGACTGCTTCTGCGTAGGAGAGTATCCTCTTTCAGTACTTAGCTCTCTCCTTACTGTATTTATTAGATAAGCCTTGAATGAACTACGTTATGTAATTTCTCTTTTGTATGAATTTACTCGAACGATATCGACGTATTGATATTACACAAAGCAATCGATTACAGTATGAACAAAATTAATGAATCTAATGTTTTGTTAGCCTGCATTCCGTTGACTCTCATCACGGCAAAAAGTGCTGTAGTGCCAGTGTTTTTCGCCAGACGTAAGAATAGAATAAGCTAATAGAATAGAATAAGCTAATGTTATATGTGACTGAATGGGTATTATTTTTTAAGGTTCACGGTTCATTCAGTTAGCCCTAGAACCTTAACAGTATTAAGGTCACTCAGTAACACTAAATATAGGAATTACTGTATAAAATGGTGTGCCAACTTGCTGGCACACAACATCAAATACACGTTGAAACAACGACAAAATGGCGTCTCAATATATCTATGTGCATTCACTGCAAAAATTGAAGTTATTGCACTGCAACAAGTTTCTACTTTGAATAGTTAATGCTTCGTTATCATGTATTTGTGAATAAGTCAATAGAGTTAATCCCATTTTCTTTTTAAGACTAATTTTCTGAGGACTATTTTGTTTGCGTGTCCGTCCATAACTTCGTCCTTAGGGTCTCTTCTCTTCCAGACGAAAAGAAAAACGAAGACGAAATTGGATCAAGGTCGATGAAAAACAACTATGTAATGTTTTATTTTTAAACTACAGTTACACGCATATGAAATACTGCGGTTATAATGGAATCTTATCAATTAATACACCACAGATATTTGTAACATAACGTAGCTAAGGGCTTCTCAGTGGACAAAAACTAGTTTAAAGTCCGCAGTAAAGACGCTAGAACAACTTTTGAACATTGCAACGTTGCTCTAGCGTCTTTACTGCGGACTTTGAACAAGTTTTTGTCCACTGGGTTATGTGGATAGGTTTTAATACGGTATGTAAAATTCATACATCTTCAACCGTCCTTTTTAATGCCTCCTCTTTTTATCCCCTCTAGTGAGTGTTAGAGATCATTGCTCATTTTCATTTTAACACCCCTCTAATTGACATCTTATCTAGCTGTGGCATTTAGTGGAACTGAAATTATTAAACAATGATTCTATTATGAAAAATCTATTCAATAAACTGCGGAAATCGTTACTCTTCTTCGCAGAGCCTAACACGAAGAAAAATAATCAATTGCGGTTGATTGTCAAATTTCAAATTTTAATTGCGAATGAAGTATTTATATGGCATTTGAATCGCCACCAACTCAAGGTATTCCTTATGTGATGCAGCAAATAATCAGGAAATTTGTATACACTGTTTTCATTTTCATCGTTCCATTTTATATTTAGCATTACCATATATATATTTATCATTACCATTTTTATGCGAAAGAACGATATGAAAACAATTGAACATTTCAGCAGTACGGAACAGAACAGAGTGAGAGCAAAAGACGAAATACAAAGATATTTAACACACGGCAGAACAATATATCATAAAACGGCTTGAAATCGATAAATTGATAGTTCTTTAGTAAAAACATTCGAACGTTTTCTTCTCTACACTCTCTGGGATACGCAAATATTTCACCGACGGTGCAACGTTGTTCTAGCGTCTTTACTTTGAACAGGTTTTTATCCAATTGTAAAAACAGTGTAATTCGAATTCGTGTAATTCGAAACTCCATTAAAAGCATGAGGCACCCATTGAGTGACGGTAAAGTTAGAGTCGGGAGTTAGGGAGTTGCCAGTTTTGTTTAAGTTAAAGAGTTCCACTAATTTTACGGTTACCGAAAGTTTTCAATAACTCGCCGTATCGAATCTAAGTATATCTAAATAATAGTAATTGGTGTCTAAGGCGAGGTACCCCAAATGGAAAATTTATTTGGGTGGCAAGTAAATAACTCAGATCAGATGTAAAATGTAAAATGGTGACCGAATATAAACAAGAAGCCGAATTGGCTTTAAAAATCACGCTTTTTGCAATATAAATCGGCTAGAGAGAATACTCAGGCTGAAGCTAAAACAGGAAACAGGTTAGACTTGCATCAATATTCCCGAATGCCTGCGAAAGACTATTTAATAGTCTAGAAACAGGTGAAATTGGAATTTGCAGCACAGAAATTAATGCCGAATATTTTCTGGTAGACTAGACACGTTTACTAAGTAACATAACAAAGTTTGACCGAATTTGGTCTGCATTTTACAGACTCTCATCCAAATATACGTTTAAAACGTTTGAATATGTAAAAGAGTCGTTTTCATTTTTATAATTAATCTCTATGCCCCAAAAAATGTTTTTCAATAGACAGAAATACACGAAAAGATAAAA
>JAULBZ010004862.1:3964-14156 GCA_032360805.1 Neoturris breviconis | reverse complement strand
GGGATTGACCTAAACTTAAGAAACATTGAGGCTCAAGGCAAAAAACGTGTTTCTTATAAAAAAAAAAACGTGTATATGTTATATAAAATTTAAAATGCCTCATAGTTCTAAATAACAACAAGTAAGCTATGTGGAAGAGTGGATTACGTTACTGCATATTGCACTCCTACACAGTGCTACTGCAGTTATTTGGGACCATGTGTATGTGCAAGACTTCCTTCTTGGATATAATTCATAAGACATAAAACGATATATTATTCTCTAATACAAGAAATCATTGTTTTCTTACAAATAGACTTATATGAACCGAACATTATAATTGCTTACTTATTGTCACGGTGTGTATGCGTTACCGTATTGAAAATTGTTAGTCAGTTCTCAAAGAATGAATTAATGAGAAAATAAAATTTTTGCTACATTTTGAAATGAACGACTGATTCCTACTATTATCAACTAAGAAAGTAAAAAGAAGGATGTTTAATGGTCGAATAAGAGTAAATATCTCTGTGGAAGAGTGGTTTTTGAGTATAGCATCAGGCTACAAAACTATGCACAAAATCTATTTTCCGCAGTGATTATTTGCTCTTATTTCAACGACTAGGTGTTGCATCAAAGGTCTCGGAATTCATGTTGGCATTTCCCTGGGAAGGAGAATCTTTGGAGACAAATTAGCCTCTAAAGATGCTCCTCCACAAAGGAAATGCTGTCGTGAATTCCGAGGACTGCATCAACAAATCGCAAGTTGATCGTTATCTTATTCCAAGCACAAGAATTGAATTTCTCACCAATAATATCTGGTAAAGATCCGTTGACAATAATTCACTGATACGAAGTTGAATTCTATTGACACCTGTTACAATATACAAATTTGATTGAAAAAATGTCTTTATCAATATATGTAAATCAACAGAGTTTTCAACTTTTATAATACTTGATGTGTTATTCAGTGGTTGAAATAAGAGCAAATAATCGCTCTAGAGCAGTGATTTTTTAGCATAGCTTTAAGCTACCAAGCATGCAGCTATGCTAAAAAAATCCCTCATATGCAGAGATTATTTTCTTTTTATTTCAAGCACTGTTGTTATCTTAACTTATAATTAGATGAATTTATCATGCACCTTTACAGATGTTGAAATAACTGCCCGTCATCAGTGTGAAGGATATTTTTTTCAGAATATTTTCTGCCAAATTTACTGAAAATATTCTGAAAAATCTCTCCCACACAGTGATGACCGGCAGTTATTTTAACCGCTGCCTTTAGATGAGTTTTTATAGATGCATGAGCCTTTAATATCTCAAATTTATAGCCGAAGATATTATATTATTATTATTTTACATGGATAACTCAGTCTATTTATATTCTCTGGATTTATCTCTATGTTTCTTTAATGGTCATGAAAGAGGTAAATAAATAATTAGAACTATTACCATAAGCAATATCATTGCTCTCGGTCTGTATTCAATAGAAAAGTATGTGTGCAACTTTCAAAATCCTGGAGTTTTCAGATACCGTCAAATCTATAAATACCAATTTGCGTAGGTTTTGTTGCAGTTTTAAATGTGGAAATAATATGGTTAATATTGTGATTTGCACCAATTTGTAGGATATGTTTATCACCAAAGTGGTATCTGTATAATTTCCCAATTAAACCACAGCTCATGATCTTATTGCTCATGTCCAGCTTTAGCTTTACATAAAAACTTTTTATGACATTATTTTGTCAGAAACTTTCATGGTAAGGAAAAAATGTGAATTTACATGTTTCGCTGGAAGAAACTTGCGGTTGAGCTTTTTAAAAGAATTTTACAGAATTAACTTTACCCTATACATGGGGAATTACCCCTTTTTTCCCGATTTTTCAGATTTTTAAAAAATCTGATTTTTTCGATATTTTTAGATTAACGTTTTCGTATATTCCAACATAACAGTTTCACTAAAAATCCAGAAACCATGTGAAAGAACATTAAAATACCTACCTAAAACTGCAAACAGAATGAAAAAAGCTTTTACAGAAATCTTTTAATCTAAATTATAAGAAAGTACAGTTTTTAAAGAAAATGACCCATTTAACATTAATTGTGCTGACGTCATCAGAAAAATGCTGACTTCTACAAAAAATATTTTAGTACCATTTGTTTCCTTTAACTCTAGAAAGTTTCATCTCAATCCTATTAGCCATTTAAGCGTTATAGAGGAGCCCGAAATAGCCCAGCATGTATAGGGTTAAGCGGTTGAACCCACATAGAAACGTTTGTGGGCATAAACTATCCCAGATTATTCAAATCAATATTCAGATCAATGTAACTATGTAGAGAAATATAAAAAATCAGCAAATGTTTCTGCATTGATCCAACTATTGATTTAGATAAAACACTTTAAAACACTATAAAAACAAGTGTCACCATCATTTAAGGATTTTTTCCCTATCCGGCGTAATACGAAAAACGTAGGCGTAGGTTTGTTCACGTTGTCACCACTCTTTGCATGTACTATTCAGTGTTAGAAATAAGAGCAAATAATCACTGTGTAGGAGAGTTTTTTCAGCAATGCTTCAGGCTAGCAAACCTGAAGTAATGTGCAAACATCACTCCTCCACAGTAATTATTTGCTCTTATTTCGAACACTGCTATTATCAGCTTCTTATTTCATAGTTCATTATCCACCTTATTAACAAAAGCTCATTATTTTACATTGCATTGTGTACTTTTGTAATGAATTTATTCTAGGCAGGTTGAACTGTATATGGTACCTGTGGCGTTCATTTGCAAAATTGTTGACTCATTTTCTCTTCTCAGCAATGTCTACCATTATTGTGAATGTTTAGAATATTTTTGTCATCTTCGTAATGTTGTTATACTGTTCCCAAAGTTCATATCAGATATTATATTTATTTTCATGAGATTTTGTGACAAAATGAACCTGAGAAAAACAACTAAAGCACCATAACATGATAGTCAAATTTGAAGTCTTTACAATATTCTCACATAAAGTTCAAGTAAAAATAACCCAGCAGACAAATGTTTCAGACAAAGATGTGCTTTTAAAAAAGTTACATTAGCATCATGAGCTCCAAGTTAATGACACCTGCATGCCTCTGAATTTAAGTCGGCATTCCCCTGTGGAGGAGCATCTTTGAAGTCTAATTTGCTGTCAAATTCAGAGGCGTGCACCTGAAATGTTTATTGTTATGAAACTAATTATAATTTATGTCTTTTAAAAAGTGTGATTGTTATTATAATACATAATCTGTTGTTTTCTTTTACTCTTACTATAATATTATTTTGCGGTTGGATCCTGTGAAAACCATGCCTTGGTTGTGTCCTATAAAAGCCATATCATGAATACTCCCAGAGGGCAAAAACTTGTTCAAAGTTTGCAGTAAAGATGCTTGGCTCTGCGTGGAAACTTTCATTGTCATGTCCTGTGAAAACCATTCTTGATTCTGTTCTATGAAAAGCGCATCATAATGACTATGTTCTCTGGAAACCAAATTTAATGGCAGTTTTTGAAATAAGAAGCTATATTTAAACATGATTTTATTCTGTTGGTAGAAATTGACATCACGCCATGTCTTCTTCTAATTTTTACCGCAATTTTTTTGCCTCGTGGAAATCATCACCTATTTCGCTGTTTAATGACAATCAAGCTAAAACATGTCATTGGACAATACGTAAATACAGCGTTTATAAAAATAATGGAAATCATAGCCTGGGTATCATGTTACTCGAAACGCAATGTTTTATTTATTTATAACAACATAATAGCATTGGTGTTGGTATTAAAATGGATGTTCAAAACAAGACTTTTCTATATCTGTAAATAAAATTAATAATGAGTAAGGAGTGTTCAGTACGAAGAAACCAATCAAATGCAAGATCGTTGATTTTGTACTCTTCTCTGCAAACAAATGTTTGAGATGGTCCCTAACTAATATCTATAGAATACTAAGTTAATATTGTTTTAATTGATTGCTTGAAAGCTGAAAACTGAACTCAAAAATCACTCCTATAAAACAGTAAGAATTGATATAATGCATCACCTACAAATATGGTGTTATTTCAAAATAACTTTGTGATCGGTTTCTTTATACAAAAAAGATAATTGAACACGAATATTTCCCCCGTACCGAAGAAACCAATCCATTGCAAGTTTGCTGACCTAACACACTTCTGTGCAGATTCAATTTTAGCCCACCAAACAAAGTTAGGATGGGCTATTGCTATCACTTTACGGTGGCCCACTTTTCTTAATAGACCATTTTCCCGAATTGCTACCATTTTGAAATTTGATACCAGCATTTGTGGTGATATTTTAGATGCGCTCGGCAAAAATATTTTGATTCTGTCCACTCGGTCCCGAGTTTTGGCCAAAAAGAGTAAAAATTGCAATTTCAGTCCAATGGACCGAAAGGGCATGGTATCATCCCAAAATTTGGTTATGGCATTCTGGGCAATATTATTACCAGACCGCTGGCCATGTTCTTATTCCGTTTTTGTCAATTCAGGACCGAGTATCAGCGAAAAAGTAAAAACTGATTTTTGTTGACTTAGAAATTTTTTGAACTCTGTTTCAAAAATTTGACCAGAGTCACATTCAACTTAGAGAATTTTTTTGTTGATATTTTTTATTTCTATGAGACTATTTTTCACTGTTTACAAGGATTTAACCAGAATTACATTTACAGAGTAACCTTTTGAATAACAATTTTCTATGAAACTTTGACCATGAATCTTTTGGCAGCCATTTTGATTTTGGGAAGATTCCTTCCTCAATTTTGAAATAAATATTAGTGTTATCCACTTTAGTATCGTAAAACATTAATTACTATCATGAGTATAAGTTGGTTCTATAACAGTATTAATTACTCCCAATGCTAGTTAGAAATATTCATATTCAATTCAACTGAGCAAGGCTTTTTTTAATAAAAGAATGGATTGTTTTGCATAAATTTGATTAATGTTCTATTTCATTATTCTTTATTTATTTATTTTAATAGTAGATGATGACAACCACCTTTTAAATATTAAAGAACAAGATAAAGTACCATCAATCACATGGAGTATTTTAAAATCAATTAAAAACCCATTAAACTCTCGCTCCTGCTCATTATGTTTAAGTGAAAAACAATTTATTATTGATAACTTTAATAACCAAAGTTTATTAAATAAAAGAAATTAATTTGTATCAAAAGACATCAAAATAAGTTTTTACTGAACAGTGTTAAAGACGATAGTAAAGATTGAATGAAAATTGTCAGCGTTTTTGTTTTTTGTAACTAAAGTTATTTAACATCTTGTATTTTCCTTTCTAGTGTATAGAAAATTATCTGTACCTGAGGATTGGTTCTGCCATGAAACACGGTGTAGTACATAATGACGTATTAATATATTGATATCCTCACACTATATTATAATAATACATAATATATACACAAGTCTTTAAAAGCGCAACTAACAACAGGTGTATTGTGTACATAATGTTATGATGTATAATGCAATTCATATCCACCGTGGAGGTGTGATTTTTGAGCATTGCTTTAGGCTATGGTATGAAATTTCACTGTTCTCCTCCACAGTGATTGGATAAAATTTTAAAAGGTGTTGCAATTGTTTATTTGATCTGAAACTTTATGAACTTAATAAGGACATGAAATCCTAATGTCATGTAAAATATGGGTGTTTATCCTTGATATTAATTTTCACAACACTCCTACACAGGTACTTGACATAATTTTACCTTCATAAAGGTGTTCCAATTGTTTATTTGACGTGAAACTTTAAAAACTTACTTAATAAGGACATAGAATCTAATGTCATGTAAAATTTGGATGTTTATCCTTGATATGAAATTTCATCACTCTCCTCTACAGTGACTTGCCATAGTTTTACCTTGAAAAAGGGGTTCAAGTCGCAAATCATATTTATGTGCTTAGGTTTAACTTTCACTTGGTCTGGTGGGCTACTTTCAATACTGTACCTTTGATTGTTGAATTTTGTCAATTTTAGTTGATTTATTCTTACCAAAGAAGTAGATTTTGGAGCGAAAGTTTGAGATGGCCCTTTATCCTTGATTATCTATTACTCAAGATGACAATTTTTTCTGCCATAAAGTGCAGCTAAAAGTAAAATATTAGAAAAGCAATACTACCAGTTCAGTTAAAAGATGAATTTATCTACCTAATCTATGGTGCTGTGTTGGATCTACTATATTCACCTATGTTTATTCTGTGAATAATGTAATGAGTACACCATTTTGTTTTGGCAATATGGCTGAAGGTATTAAAGCTGCTCGAGTATGTCTAGCAGAATTAAATAGCATATTAATTCCTTCTTTTGGTCCTTGGGGGAAAGACGTACTGATGAAAAGTAATACAGGAACAATATATATCACAAAGAACGGTTTATCAATTCTAAAACAATTAGAAATAAAGCATCCAATTGGATCAATGATTCAAAATAGTATAAAGAATTATTCAAATTTGACTGGAGATTTTTCAAAATCTTTTGTTGTTATTTTATGGTATTTAATAGATGCAATATTCACGAAATATGTTGACACCAAATCATGGCGAAGTGCTGAAAAGTTACAAACGATACTCAGTATGATATCAAAAAGTTTGATAAATATCAGGATGTTGTTGTCCAATGAAAACATGGAAAAATATTTAAAGAATAAATTGTTGCAGTGTACCCACACTGAACTTTTTGACAAGTATTTTAATGGTCTATTTCGAACACACATATGTAATCAGTTCAATAATGATACAAGCGATACAATTAAAAAACTATTAAAAGACATGTTTAAAATGGTGTCAATTTCCAAAGAAAGTACAGAATATCTTGTAAGACATTTTCACAGCATTTGTATCAAAGTGCATGGTCTTCCTATCAGTTTTTCTAGAATAGTTGAAGGAGTTATCATACAAAGGGAATCTGTGCCTCGTAATGTTGATAAAGGGGTTTGTCGCTTTATATTGTTATCAGGTAAACTATCACGTGCAGGGAACGATTTGACTCTAAAACTCATTGAAGACTCCCTATCACATCAAGAGAGAGCATTAAAAAAGTTTTATTCCGTTATCATTGAGACGTTAGTATCTCAAAACATTACACTGATATTTACAGAGGAGGCCATACCAAAACACCTAGAGTTGTTGTTAATTGAAAACAATATAACATATATATCTTTTGTCCAGGATGAAGATTTGACTAGATTATGTTTATTGTATAATATTTCAGTTTTGTCAGGATTATACGATATTTATTCAGTACAACATAATCAACATGTTGTTGGAATTGCTCGATTTTTTAAATCATGTGTTCTTGGTACAAAATACTGCAGCCATCTTGGGCCACCAAGTACTATAGATATAACAAGTAATATACAACTCTTGCTATGCTCTACTACAGAAGGTATTGGTATTCAATATGTAGAAACTATTCATTCATTTCTTAAAGTTTTATTTCAATGTTTTGATAGAGAGACATCATCATTGTGTTTTTTACTTCCTGCTGGAGGAACATTTGAGTTTATGTTGTTTGATTACTGTTGCAACTTAAACCTTGAAAATGCAGATTCTTTACAGAGTGAAATTGTCAAAATGATTGCAGATAGTCTTTTACAAATCCCTAAATCAATCTTTAAGAACTCTGGTCAATTATCAGCAAAACGTTTTCTCTTTGGCTTAAATAAACTAAAACCATTGGGTGAAAAGAAGACTTCAACAGATGCTAATTCAGGTTACCTTCTTCCTGGTGTGAATGGTGCCTCAGGAAGTATGGTGGAAGCAAGTCTGGAAAATATATTTGAACCATTGAATTCTAAACTAATTTTACTTTCTAGAGTTTTAGAATTATGCGCACAAATTGTTAGGATCGATTTGATTATTCCAGTTACAAAGAATGATGGATTACTTTGTGACGAGTCAAAAGATTCTGATAGTGAATAATATTTTACATGTTCTGTAATTTTCTTTCACAATTCATTGGTTGAAATAAGAGCAAATAATCACTGTGGAGGAGTGACTGTTGGGCATAACTTCAGGCTATAAAGCCTGATGCTCAAACAACCCTCCTCCATAGTGATTATTTGCTCTAATTTCGACTACTATTTTTTCTTTTTGCAACATGTGGTGCTCCATATAAAAGCAGTAATCACCATGGAGGAGCGATTAAATGTTCTTGTTTTGAGCACTAAGGTGATAATAACTGTCAGTCATCACTGTGGACAAGATACTTTTCGGAATATTTTCAAATAATTTGGCTGAAAGTATTCTGAAACAGCTCTCCTCCACAGTTGTTTTAACTGCTGGTTTTAAGGTTCTTCTCTTTTATCAATGTACATGCTGTATAATCACATTCCATTTATATGCACCTTATCTGGAAAGTTTGGCACTAGACTTTGTAAAACACTGAAAAATGCGTCAGTTTGATGCTTTCTCTTTATTTATACAGCATACAATCAAACGTGCAGAATACTGAATTTGATTAAATTATAATTTGAAAAATATAAGAAAGTACCATAAAGTTCCGATATTAGAGTGCATTCTGATTCTAGTGCATTCTGATTCTAATCGCTATTTAAAATAACTCCCAAAACAAGCACCGTTAAGTGGCGATTTGGTATGGCGTGTCACATCACAGGCTATTCAAGGCCTGCTACAGAGGGAACGTGATACCAAGGAGGGAATATTGAAACCCATTGTGTCTACATACTTACTCTTACTCTTCGTTTAATCTCCGTCTTCCTCTTAAGTTAACAAAAAAGAGAGATGGTCAAAAAACGAACTAAAGAATGCCTATAACATGCATAAACCTGCAAAGGATTGTTTTCAGATGCAACAAATATGTTGCATTGTTTTTCAATCTACTAACACTTATTCACCTAATATGTAGGCAGTCCCCAAAATCAAACCAGAAAATAAGTGCCCCTGAATGCTACTAAACTTCACAAGTAAGTTAAGTGCTTAATATTGGAACTTTATGTTATTTTAATTTCATCACTCGAGTTGGAAGTCAATGGGTGTATTTTTAAAGACCTTATCTAGAGTGTAAAAATGTTTTCTCATGAGAATTACCCTTTAAAAAAATATTCCTTGAAAATACTTTTTTTGCTTTGACTCAAACTTAATATCAGTATTATAGATAAGTATTGGTGTCAATCTGAGCAAAATAATAACATGCTGTTAAAATGTCAGTAGTGGTTCAGTGGTTAGCAGTGACGCTTATGATCTGGAGGTTTCCGATTTAATATCACGCTTGGAGGAAATTCTTAAGCCACATCCCTGACAGCACTGTTACCTGTTCCCCTATAAAGTGGTTCTGACCATCTTACAGGGTTAATTAGGTAGATTGAGGGTTGTATCTGCTATCAGGAGAATGACAAAGATCTGGAGAGGGTAAAAAAGTACCACCTCTCCTAGTAGTAACCTCGGCCCTGATGTTCTATTTTCAGATTAAATTACCATAATGGCCTGAAATACCTTTTTATTTGGACATCAACTTTTAGATACTTTAACCGGAGAAACTTTCACAAATTTAGGCAAAAGTTTATCTTGTGAAAAATGCAAAATTTGCCATTCGCCATTATCCACGCAAAAAATTTCAACCACACAATGTATTTTACGATGCTTACGCTACTGACATTTAAATTCATGATATCAACTTGGAAAAAAACTGGAATGACGCAAAAAGAAATATCAGCTTAGTACCTAGCCAAGTTTTCAACAAAAAACTACTTTAAAATTACTAAAACCTTTCCGATTTGCGAAAGTTTATCCACACAAAAAATTTCAAATGACTCATTTGCGAAAGTTTATCCACCATAAAACGTAAATATTTTGCGAATTTTGGCCCTTGCCAAAGTTTCTCTTGCGTAAATTTCTCCGGTTAAAGTAGATACTTCTTAATAGGATGTACCATGTTAGAACAAAATGGAAAAACTTTTGAAAATTGTTTGCTTTGTGAAGATATTCTTTGCTCATGATAATATATTTTGGTCTCTTAAGTATAATAAGTGCAAGAGAATGCAAATCTGAATGGTATACTTATTTGTTGGCAAAGAAAATTATTATAAAAGGTAATATACCAATGGGCAAAAATTTGTTCAAAGTCTGCAGTAAAGATGCTAGAACAATGTCGTACTTTTTTTGCTTCGACTCAAACTTAATATCAGTATTATAGATAGGTATTG
>JAULBZ010004861.1:0-14159 GCA_032360805.1 Neoturris breviconis | reverse complement strand
TCTACAAGCAATCACATAAATATTTTAGACAAGGTAAAATTCAAGCAAAAATTCCGAATTTCCAATTAGATAAAAAGCCATAAATTTTCAGTAGCAAACCTAAAGACACAAAAAATCGAATATGTTCCAAGAACCTGTCGAGTTTGCAAAAATACCTAAGATCATAATCCCTAAGTCTTAAGTCTACTCGGATAAACCTCTGAGATAAACCTCAAGGGACGTCTAGTGGTCATTTTCCGTATTTCCGTTTTACTTGTGGCTTGTATTGCTTGTTAAAATTCGTAAAATGTCTCAACATGTATGCGATCAGTTGTAGAATATCGTCACAAATGCTGCTACCAAATTTCAAAATGCTAGCACTTCCAGAATATGGTCTAATAAGCAAAGTGGGACACCGCAAATTGATAGCAATAGCCCATCCAAATTTGTTTGATGGACTGAAAATCACTCATGCATAGTTATTTTTTACTATTACTTCGTTTAATGAGATATAAGTTGTGATATTATCATGCAAAGAAAGATAAAAGCGTTGTCAAATACCTATCAGTTGTTGTTGGATACTTCAGAAGATTATTATCATTTTGTTGACAGTAACATTGTTCTAAAGAAATAAAAGTAACTAAACACTTTCACAAAATAAAATATTAGGGCTGAAAACTATGCTCCAAAACCACTTTCACAAAATAAAATATTAGGCTGAAAACTATGCTCCAAAACTAATTTCACATAATAAAATATAAACGATAGAATAAATTGTCAGTTGCATCGAAAGTAGAGTATGGTGTGGTTTATCATTTATGCAATTGAAGAAGGGTTAGCTGAATATTAATTGACAATTGCTTACCGTAAATGACTGTATAAACACCGAGGGCACTTATTAGAAATTTCAAATTCTAGGAAGATGCTTATTAAGCATGGACGCTTATTTATTTCAGTCAAATAGAACAATAAAAAACATTGTAAGGTCATATTAACAAATTTGTCTGATACTGCATCGTATAAGTATCGTACAAGCATCGTACAAGCATCGTACAAGTATCATCACCTTCCTCACTGTCTGAATGTCATGCAAATTGTTGCCGACATTGATGTCTTTCTGATTTCTTTCAGCATCAATAAATTTTGGTGATAAATTTGTTTGATAAACACCCCCTTTGACAAGGAGATGTTATAATAATGTTGTTGCTCCCAGGGGGCACTTAATCGGCAGAGGACACTAATTCAGTCATTTACCGTACCTTCAAAATCAACTTTTTCAATGTCTATCTTGACAGTTTTTACAATACCATCCATAATGACAAATGGGTAAACATCCTATGAAAGCAATACAATAAATCAGAATTAAAACCAGTTAATGAACAATGGAATCAATCAATAAACCAGTTAATGAACAATGGAATCAATCAATAAACCAGTTAATGAACAATGGAATCAATCAATAAAACAGTCAATTAATCAATGTATAAATGTAATTAATGTTGCCACCCACTTTGGTTGTAAAGATTAAATGGGAAATTAGGAGTAAAATAACTATGATTGATTGATCAATCAATCGATTGCATTTGCAGATTGATCAATTTAATCAGCGATGCTTAATTAAATTCATTAATTAACAAATTTTATTAAATTCATGCAGGGGAAGCAGGGCTATTGTGATAGTGACGATTTTGAAGGGGGGTAAATCAACTAAAGAGAAATCATTATACTTTTTGTACGTTATATACTGCCACACCAAGATCATGATTGTTTATAGAAAAATGAATTGTACCATCTCTCCTTCGTTGTGTGCTTATTGTGTTGTTATTCTAAAACAAGTATAAGAAAACATCATTAATAATAATATTTGCAACGTCAGCAATCTTGCGACTAATTGGTTTATTATGGAGGACCTAGTCAATCATTTCCATACCCTAAATTACCGTTTTAACGCCCCGTCCGTTTAAATGCCAAGGGCAAAATTAACGCCTTTCCTAATTAAACGTCTCTCCCATTAAAACGCCCAGGAGTAAGTCATCAGAATATAAATAATTAATTAAATATTTAAATTAATAATTAAATAATTGTTAATTGTTCAAAAGGGGATAAACAGAGAGTACACACTATGGGTTTTATTCTTCTTTATATAAAGTGCTTCCACAGAGAAGTACGGAAATTTGAGGGAGTTTTCAGTCAGATTAAATAAAATCGAAATAGTAAATACAGTAGAAAAATGATCAAAAAATTGAAATATTAAAGCTCCACCCAGTTAAACACTTGAGATGATTCCATTAACTCAGCCATTATAAAGTACCATACCGTAAAAACTCTAATTATAATAAGTATGATAATAACTTAATATCGGTGTCTTCATTTCTGGAATGCAAATTTAATCCCGTTTGTAACTCCCTTTCCTAATTTAAGCACCCAAAAATTTGCCTATATCAACTATTTGGCCCTGGCCTTATATTCGAATTTTACAGTATAATGACATCAATTAAACCACTATAGAGCACTATTATGACATTAATTCAACTGCTATAGAGCGCCATTATAATATTAACTCAGCCATTATAGAGAATCAGGACATGTTAATATAAACATAATATAATAACATAATACACAGAGATTCAATATATGGCATCAAATCAACTAGCGCCATATATGACATTATGACTTACTTGTATATGACTTAAAGAAGGTCCATATGGTTGAATAAGTATACCATCATTAAACAAAACCGAATTTTCGCTCCATTTCCAACTTACTAAACCTTTACGTTTTAATGATTTACTTGAACTGAATCCTATTACCAGTGATTTTAGGTAGCCTGAATATGTTTCTCTTAATGTAACCTAAAATCCAAAAACAATACTGTAAAATTCAACACTTTGATTTATGTAGAGAGAGAGATAAGTTGAGATCGACAAATTTTAGTAATACATATCACCATGTATGTATACAAACTTGCTTCTCTCTAAAGCTGGATTTCCACTTGAGAAAATATGCAGTACGTGTCGATACGCATTTTTTTCCTTTGGTGCTTTGTATCAAAGTAGATTAGAGTGTTGGTTCTACAGCCAGCATGATCTGAGTGCGGTGTGAGTGGAATCCTCAGATCTATCTGTGTTCCGTAGTGCTTAGTTAGCATTAAATCCCATCACATCGGATTGACAAATTAGTCATATGGGGGAGAGAGTTATGATACACGTTTTAGAATACATGAAGATGTATTAATTAACTCAGTAAAGAAGTGCAGTAAATAACAATTGTGGATGAGTGACTGTTGAGCATTAGTTTAGGCTATAAAGCATACAGTTTTGCTCAAAATTCGCTCCTCCACAGTAACTATTTGCTTTTATTTTCAGAAGTGCCAACCTTCATTCTTTGATTTTCTTCCAGGTACGAAGTGAACACTACATGACATGAACTGTCAACACATTCTCTACTAGCAAGAACAGAGGTTATTGATTTATTTGTTAATAATGCCATACTGCTGTAAAATGAACATTCGGAAGCATCTAAACAAAATTTCAAAAGAACAAATTAGAACAAACTTTAAGTGAAGACAGTTTCCAACATAAGAGAAAATAATCACTGTGGATGAGCGGTTTAAGCATAGATTTAGGATAGTGTCTGAAGTTACACTTAAAATATCCCTCCTCCACAGTGTACATTTACTCTTATTTCAAACACTGGAAGAGTATAATTCATTTCATGGATATGTTTTACTTTGGACTTCAATCCGCACACAATACGATGCACTTTGCATTTTTATTTGAAAAGAGATCCGTGCATCAAACAATTAAACCTTGCATTATAGTTTAAAAATGGTATTACACACAACAAGACACATATTACGTCTTTATCCAAATTAAGGCCTGCTTATCTCTTGTCAAGCATTGCAGGGCCCAGTTGTTGAAAATCCAATCCATAGATTAAATTTATTGATTATGTAATCAACCGATTAGAGCATTGTTCAAACATCCATCTAGCCTAATTACCTGATTAAAACCTCTAAATTCTAGTCCACCTCCGAAAAAAGGATTAAATCACCAATTCTAGAGGTTAGTTAGTATGGATATCTTTAGGATATCTTCAAAATCTGTTTCAAAAAGCAGATACTTTAGCAGCTTTAAGAAAGTCAAAACCAATAAATTTGAGAAAAGCAATCTACAATGAAGAGTGTAAAGTCAACAAGCTTGTAATTGATTGGTTTGATTGTAGTGTGAATAAATGCAATTAGATAAGTATTACAACTTACACGTGGTCTTATTCAGATCAGAGCAGCTCCCTTAAATGGAAGGTGGGTGCCATGAAGGGGAATAGGGTAATAATTAGTAAAGCTATGCTCAAAACACATTCCTCCACACATTCCTCCTTTTATTTTGAGAAGAAGATTTCATTAAAAACAACATCACGTACCATTAGATTTGACACCATCACATATTCGTACTTTTGTACATTTACCATACAAATCAAAAAATCCATATACATCTAAAATAGATATTAAATTCAATATAAATAAACAAAAAATTCTATGAGATTCTCTTTGTATTGCTATAAATCAAGCCTCGATGTGAATGTGAATGTCAGTCATCACCTGCAGGGGAGTGTTTTTAAAGTATAGTTTTCAGCTGCAGCTGTCAACATGTCTTCTTAGTTTAAATAGCGGAGAGCAGTGAGAACTTTTTGAATAATAAAGTGTTGTGAAAACTTTTTAAAGTGGCAGCCATTCTGCAGTTGAAAATTATACTGCATCAAAGTGACATCATTGAAAGTAGCCTGCCAAACAAAGCAAAAAGTTTAAATTAGTGCATGGAAATGATTGCATACATTATACATAATTGTACTATGTATATAAGAATGCTATTGGTGTTCCTATAATTGTCATGATCATGCATTTAAACACTTCTAAAATGGAGAATACGCTATGTATAAAGGCTAGGCTATATGTACATCGGCTACCTACCTTATTAAAAAAATTAATGAGGGAAAAAATTAGAAAACAGAAAATTTGCATTAATTCTTTTCGAATTAATATTCACCATTTGGTTTTCAGCACTAATTTCCTCCTGCTTATTCAATTTGTTTAAAAATTTGGATTAATTCTATTTGGGTTAATTTTGTCATAGGCGAATTTCCACCCTCATTAATTTTTTAAAAGGTAGGCTAGATGTATCACAGAAAAATAAAATATCAAGTTTCAAATTTCAAGGTTCTAAGACCAAATGAGATTATGGTCGATTCTTTATAAACAGGAGAGAGGAGTAAAATAAATCTATTGTAATAAGTCAACTCCCTTATCATTTAGGTATGATATTTGGGTTAACTTCTAAGTGAATGACGTGTTCCATAGGAAATTAAAATTTCAAAAAAGATTTCAAAGTCTCCACTTCGCTCCTTATCATTTAGGCATAATATTTAGGTTAACTCAAATCAAAATTTCAAAAATGTTTTAAGTCTCCATTTTCAAAAACAATTGCTCAGCAATCTCATAATGCTTGCTAGAATGCCCGAATCATGTTTTAAGATGGTACCAAAATATGAGTCCTTCTGAAATATCATCTTGAAGGTTGATGTCAAATTGGCTGAAAATATTCTGAAATATCTCTCCTCCACAGTGATGACTGACAGCAATTTTAACCCCTGTGTATTCAAGGCAAAACAAATTATGTAAAACAAATTTAGGCGAAAAATGTTTTTGTCAAAAAAAAATTGTCAAAACATTTTACAAGCAAAAGTAAGAAAATTATTTTTACCACCTTCTAAAATTTGGTTGCTATGCTATCACTAACGTATATTTTTACAAAATGGTCCAAGATAAAACAAGAGCCTGTCGGCTTCAAGACCTCAGCGCCACAATAAATTTCGTCTTGGATCATTCCCATTGTGGAGCAACCATAATGTTCTACTTTTATGATGCAGACATAAGAATATCAAATCAGTTTTGTGTTTTTTGCATGCGCCTCACACTCAAAGGTCCAAATTTTTCTTTGCGTTGACAGCGTGTAAGTATGAAACAGGCTTTACAGTTGATTACAATAGGCATTTAGCAACCTCATTAATCATGCAATGAAGCGTTATTTGATCATTCAGTATATTTATATACGGATGTTTCTCACACTCTTCTGTATATTTTCATCACAACACACATGTAATTACAAAAGAATCATTCATGAACAAAGAATATATTATAATGGTGAACCAATAAAATGAATTAAACTTTCTTATTAGCAAATCAAATGCAGATTTAGTCCATATAAAACCTAATGGCATGCATGAGAACATGTGTTTATTTTAAAATATTTTTTAGAGTCGAGATAGGAACAAAATCTTTGGACAACCCACACTGAGAACATGTGTGTAAATTTTTTATTTTAAAATATTTTTTAGAGTCGAGATAGGAACAAAATCTTTGGACAACCCACACTGCGCCCACACATAGTCTTGCGTCTTATAACTGCACAAGGAAATATTATACATACAGCAAATTCTAATTACAGCTTTCAGGTACAATTTTATAGCCAGAACTAAATAGATCAAAATGGCATAATGGTACGTAAAAACAAACAGAACTTGTTGGGATACACTATGGCCACAAAGAACTCTTGTGACTATATACAGTAGTGATGCGGAAGTAGAAGAAATAATCAAAACCTAATCGTCAACAGCGTAATAAAACAAAGCCAAGACTCGCCACTGCTACATAATTCCTTACCTTCCCATAATATCCAACACTCCCATGCTCTGGTTCGTTTTCATAAACTAACCAATTGACATGTAATTTCTTCATTTACTCCAAAAATAATTTTGGAAAAGAATATTTTTATTTTTACAGCAACAACAGAACTTTACTTTTGTTTTGTGGGATTTTGTATTTACTTTTTCTCTCTTAGGTGTATTGATATTGAGCTATATTGATAATCTTGATTCCTTCTATTCCTTCAGCGGACTGGCGGAGCTTTCACAACATGAGATAACTGGCATACACAGTGCTGACAAATAAATCTCCTTCGTAGATACATTTAAGGAAAATCGAAACGAAAAGGAAGTATATCAAGTGAAAACATAAAACATCTACTTTAGAGAATTTGATAGAAAACACTATGTGCAAGTCGAAATGAACAGTTTTTATTACTCCCCTGTGCCTAACTGTTTTGGCAAAAAACACCACAAATTTCCATTTATTAGTAGACACAGATTTTATAAGGCTTTGACCTAAAGAACAACCCCACGCCCCCTCCCTTTTTAAGAATTTCAGATTTTATTACCCACAAGTACAAAACCAAAGACGAATGATCCTACAGACACCCGTCAATTAGGTAATTTAAGCGAAGATAAAAACTAAATTTAACGTTTTACCATATGGTGTGCTTTCTAGGTGCAGCCTAATGGGAATTAACACTCAGGAATTATTTTGAAATATGAGCAAATAATTACTGTGAAAAAATTACAAAGCCCAATGTTCAATTCAACCAACTCCTTCACATGAACTACTCCTTTATATGAATTATTTAGAGCATTGCACAATATAAGAACAAATGGACATTAGAGTAGATTTAAAAGTCACTAAGTAAGTAGTGCACCACTTTGAAGAAGAAAAGAAGTATTGAAAGTTTAAAAACAGAGTTTTGTGTAAGTTTAAAAAAAATTATCTATTTCTAGAAGAGCCACTTTGAAATCAAATACAAAGATTATATCACTTAGGTAAATTCTATCTATAAGTTCTATATTCTATTATCTAAGTTCTTGTAGTAGTAGAGATACTACATTGTTCTAGCATCTTTACTGCAGACTTTGAACAAATTTTCTCCCACTGGGTAAAGCTTTTTTTATCCTATTTTCTTAAAGCTGTAAAAGCTGATGTTTGCTTCATATTACGTATTTGCGTTTAGTCTGGCTCATATAGGATATTTTATCTTGGGTTAGGCCACCTTTTCTGCCGCAAGCAGTGTCATTGATTCTTTCGTTGAAACAATACCGCTTATTGGTTTAAAAAAAAAATCAAAATTTTGAAAGCAGCCGTGCATGAAAACATTATAAATATCTTATCTAATCCTTCAAAATTATTGACGCAGAAAATTTCTTTTCACAATTTATTATTGTAAGAGGAGTCAGGCCTGACCAAAATTTACCATTTGTTCTCAAGTAAGATAACATAATGTTTGACTAGAGTGAAACCTGACGTAATTCGTCAGAAGAAAAGAAAAAATAAATGCTTGTAATATTTTCTCCAATATGCTACAATTCTTAATTTTACCACATGAACGTAATAATATGGTGTCTTCCATTTAGAACGTAAGCAAAGTACTCCCATCTGGTCAAGCAGAACACAATAGAAACGATTTAATAAAAGCAATAGATGCACATGTTAACATCTGGATGACACTTATGGTCACAAAATGGTAAAACAATGTACCACCAACAAGGGGTTAAAATAACCGACTGTTATCATTGCGGAGGAGAGATTTTGTAGAATAATTTCAGTGATAACCAGCAGTTATTTTATCCCTTGATCAACTGTGGTTAACTTATTTTAACCAAGGCATTAATGTATGTGCGATTTAAATTTGAACACCTTAATTATAATATGTTCGCTTAGTTTTAAATTTGCACACTTCACTTGTGAGAACACTCGTGATAACATTTAAAGTTTGTGTACCTTAATATAATAATGCTTGTTGAGTTTTAAATACGCGCACTCGACTTGTGATGACTTGTGAGAGCATACCAATAAGAAATACACTTATTTACATTACTGTCATGGCGTTTTGAGTATCAATTAAAATATTTTATTAATTTACTTTTTGCGCAGATATTTATCACTCAACTATTAATTTTGCACACCTTATGCCCACACAAATTCATATACAGTACAAAACACAAGTTATTAGATGCATAGTTAATTAAACACCTCCATACACACAGTTATGTTGCTATAACCCTCCTTTACATAAACTATGAGACATCTTAAAAACTTCGACATACAATACACACTATAAGTAAAATAGTTGGTGTGGGCGTAAAACGTAAATGCAGAAAAGGACCATGGTCTGAGAAGCACTATATTAACTATTACTCACAGTAAAAACACAATTTTATTCAAGTACATGTTTGATGAACACAATTCACATCTTCAGCTTATAATCAACTTAAAAATATTTGTTACTAACATCATAAAATATACTATTTATACAGATAAATCAGATGACGTGTTTTAGTGTGTCAAACACCTCCATACAAACAGTTTTGTTGTTAGAGATGTGTTTTAGTGAGTTAATCACTTCCATACTCAATAATTAATGAATCAGCTGAAAAATGATACAAAGAGTTTGCAATGGTACTAAAACTGCTTCCACGACATGCAATTAACAAAAAATATAAAAATAATTTTTGTTTATTAATTTTGCCAACCATGTATGGAGGGAAAACCGAATCACCAAGAGAACATTTTAACCCCCACACTACAGTGCCTATGCAAATCTGTAGTTTATATAATTTACTAGAGGGTAAACACACTGAACATCTTTGAAGCCAGTTTCACACTAATGACGCAATCACAAATGTGCCATACAATATTCTTTTAAAACTGAAACAGTGGATGTGAACCAAACTTTTGATTTTTTTTTTTTTTTTGTATCTGCTTCATGCTTCATGACCTTGTGAAGGTGGTCATATAAAGGTATATATATATATATATATATATGTGTGTCCAACATGGGGTGTAACGTCAATTTGATGTCAATTTCTACTAATGGAATGTCTTCTTTTGACTTTCACCACGATTTGTTTTGTCTCGTGGAAATCAACCTTTAGGGTTGTGTCTCAATTTTTGTTTGGTTCCTTCTTCTGCAACTACGTCATTAAATTAAATCGCGTGAAAACTGAAATAATATTTTCCATTTTTTTATATTCCACATTGTGTGGTGTCAATTTCTACTAATAGAATGTCTTCTTTTGGATTTCAGGTGGAATTTTTCCCCTAATAAGTATCAACCTTTTGTATGAAACAGACAACGAGAAAATAAAGGTGGATTTTAAATAAGTGGATTCGTTCAAACAAATTCTAAATGAAGCAATTACATTGGTTAAAAGCAATGTAAAAAACGTAAAAAAGACGTTGTTTTAACGTCTTTCATGCAATGTAATGGCTTCATTTAGAATTCATGTGAACGAATCCCCCTAGTGGACCACCTTAAAACATACCTGAAGGTACACCAGTTGCTGCAACACCTTTATCAATACCATCTCTATAAAAATGTATATTACCATTTTCTTTCCACATTATACCAAGTCTCATCCCTTTCTTTATGTTATCCAAATCAATTGGGTAATTATTATCAACAAATCCTTGATCATGCAGAACACAATTCCCAGATAATATCCACGTACCTGTAGTAATATCAGTCATTGTAGCAGGAAGATATAATTGATTTGGTTTTGTACTTGTAACACCTGAAGTAATAAAACAGCGTCAAATTATGATTTTGTGTTGGAAATAAAGACCAACTAACTAATGTGGAGGAATGTTTATTGAGCATAGTTTCCAGGCTATGAAAGTCTTGGGACAAAAATCACTCATCAACAGTGATTATTCGCTTGGTTAAAAAACATACAAACACAATGATGTTATGTGATGTTCTGTTTAAAATCTGATCACAAAACCATACCCATTTCTATGGATCCAACCCATGACATCATTACATCTTCTATTTCAATTTCAAATAATTCGCCATGACATAATGCACGATTACTAAACAAAACAGCATTGTTGAACTGTTGGCCAGGATCAACACGGGAAGCCTGTTTACCATCTGATGAAACAATGACATGTCTTCCATGGACGGTTTGATCAAATGTTATTGGACTAGTTTCTTTTACAGGATACAATGTTTGCTCAATGTTTCGGATTGTCTCTAATGCATTTGATAGTATTCGATCAGCATTGAGTATATGAGTTGTACATAAAGCTAGTGAATAAAAATAAAACAACATAACGTAAAGAGTAGCAATCAATGAGCTCCGAATTAATTAGAATATTTACTGTGTTGTTTCTTTCGTTGTTCCAACATGGCGGAAATACTGTTTTACAACTCAAGGAATCACAGGATGAGGAAAAATAAGTACATTTTGTCTAACAGCAAAGAGAATTTTAATTTTGGGAAAGGGAAGCATTGCACAGGAAATAGAAGATGGTTTGTAATCTTACACAAAAAAATAGCTTACCTCTTTCACAAGTGATTTATTTGGGAGAAGACAAGAAAATATGGAGAAAACGATTTGCAATCTTAGAGGAAACAGAACTTTTCTCTATTGCAAATGATTCAATATGAGGAACAACAAAAGGTAATAATAGAGAAGGCACTTTCTTTCAATGTCTGCAGTACTGATTGATCGAGCCCTTTAATTTGTGGGGTGCTTTTATGAATGTTTCTTTTTCACAATAACACTATTTTACAAAAATTATGTCTAGCGTATATTCCACTCTAACGCAGTGTTTTATTTATGTCGTTGGTTAACGGTTTAACATTTTAAGTAAACTTCATTCACTTATGACAAAAGAAAGATTTCTTATCCTTAAACTAGGAAAATATTTGTACTACTAAAAGTTTCCTCGTTTTTTCTTGTAAAAAAAACTCCGTGTACTTCTATCCGTTGATATCATTTGCAAACTATATCCCTCTAACCTGAAAATAACTGCTGGACATTACCTGTGGAGGAGAACTTTACTAAAAAACACTCCTTCATGAATGGTGTACAACAGTTTTAGGATTGCATACCTGCAGCTGTATCTGTTGACAGAACAAGTGACACCTTTGCAGCTCTCCCATACACATCAACAATACCAAATGGCGTGCTTTCAAAACCTTTATCAGCAATACCAAGATCTTCACCATTTACAAAGAAATGGACATCACCATTACTTTTACGTGAAACGCTGATCTTGTCATTGGCCTAAAGATTGATATTAGCAATGGAAAAGTTGAGAATCACAAAAATGAAATAACAATTATACAGTATTTAAAATAAGAACAAATAATCACTGCAGAGGGTTAGAGCTGCAGATTATAAAGCAAGAAGTCACTCAAGTGAGTTATGGCATGTATCAGTACTACATCACAAATTTTTGTTCGCACTACCAGCGATAATGCAACCTATCGAATTTTTGTTTAAAATGGATTATTTTCATGCAACCAAACCGTTAAAAGCTGTTCAAATCCAACCTTCATAAAATATGAACGTTTCTGGATGAAAATTACCATGCATAGTGCAAATAGATATTGGTTCACCAGGAAACTGCCGTAACTCACCCAAGCATGCTTAAAAACAACTTCACAGTGATTATGTTGTAAAAGGAGATTTGTTTTGCTGAAATTTATATTTCACTAATACACCGAGAGAATATAATTCGGCAAAGCAATCATAATTTTCATTTTACTGAAGACATTACTTAAAACCTGCCTTTTAGGGGGTCTAATAACCTAGGGGATACATTGCACCACACCCTGGTAACTTTGGAATTACTGAAAATACCAATACCCAAATACCGATAATATTTTGTAGCAATTTTAATATTATTATGTTTTATCAAAACAAGACATCCAACAAATAATCACTGTGGAGGAGTTATTTTCAAACATTGCTTCAAACTAGCAAGCCTGAAGCAACACTCAAAAAACCCTCCTCCAAAGTGATAACTTGCTTTATTTCGAACACTGACATTTTACCTTCAGGTTATCTGTACTGAATGGATAATCGTCTCTGATCCGGACACCATTTCTTACAATAGAATTACCACAGAAAACAATTGTCTTGGTAAGTAAGTTTGTCACTGTTGTTGGAAATTCAATGGAATGTGGTTGATGTGTTGTTAATCCAATTTCCAATGAACCAGCCCACTTTTCAACAATCTTCTCTAGTTTAACTTCAAATTGTTCGTTATCTTTCAAAGGGCGATTCGTTAACACAACAGCATTGTTAAATTCGGAGTAACCGCTAGATAAAAAAATTTATACAGTTGTCATAAATAAACAAAGATTAAAGAACCAATAAAATAACAGGTAGTAGAACCTCTTTCACTTGTTTTCCACCTGCAAAATATGAGATACAATCACAATGTTATCTGTGATGTTAGACTAATATCAAAATGTAATGGCGTCACAAATAATCACAAGCAGTTTCATAATAATTATCAATTGTTTTGTTTTTAGTCACTATCTTAAATTCTTTTATCACTGTGGAGGAGGGATGTTTGTGCATAGCTCCAGGCTATGCTCAAAAATCCCACCTCCACATTGATTATTTGCTCTTATTTCGACTACTGAAAGCAATAATAAAACCATAATGAGCAATACTTTCTTACAGATGCAATAATTCAGAATAATGATGAAAGCTTAAAAGAAATGTTTATTTCAACATTTGCTTTCTTATAATGCCTAGTTTCTGACTCTAATTTTGATGCTTTTGGCACTCTTTCCAATCAATTTGTTTGTGACTCCTTGTACTGAGAGCTATAAAAATAACCTTATACTCTTTATTTATTATGCTTAACATTATTCCAGTTGAAGACTGGGATTGAGGTTGTCGTGAACCAACCAGAAATGTTCATGTAAGCGTAACCATAAAATGTGAAAATTAACTTTATATACCCTTTTTTATAAACAATCCAATTTTTAAGTCGCCCCAAAAATTATTTAGCAAGTATTGTAAATTTGCACAGCACAAAGTTTTTTTTTGGTATATAGTTTTGGAATAAACACTTTTCTTGTGATGATTTCATCGTGAGTAATGACATCATCAAGAAAATTATTATTCTAAATTGTTAATTAAGTGTTGACCTAACTTTCTGGAAAGTTTCAATACCAGAGCATGGTTCCGTCAAAAGTTATGGAAGAGGGTGTGTGTGTGTGAGGGGGGGGGGGCTATTCAGAGCCCCAAAAAGTCCAGCCAGAATATGAATAGATATTGTAAGAACGAGAAGTAAGAGCAGGAGAATTATTCTGTCATTTAGTGACCAAACATTAATGTACTATTTATTTTACTACCAGGAACTAAATAATACTATAATATTTTAACTGGTATCAATATGTAAAATGAAACAAGAAAAACAAAATGAATCAATGGTTGGAGTTTCACTGTGGTCCATATTAGCAACTAGAACTTTATTCTGCGACCAATTC
>JAULBZ010004860.1:0-14159 GCA_032360805.1 Neoturris breviconis | reverse complement strand
TTTGTCTTCCACCATTTTGATAAACACCTATCATGATATCCATGACGGCAAGACAAGACGGTAATATTAAGATTTGGTTCATATTCTTCGAAACAAATAGGACAAACTTCGTTCGTTAGGTCTAATTGCTCTCCGTTGTCACTTTGGTTGTTATGGAAACAGTTACCATATTGCATAAACTTTCCATTCGGTAAATAAATTACTCTTCTACGAGAGCGTTTTGATAATATGCAAACACAACAAAGGCAGCTTAATGATTCGTACCATAGTTTCTCATTAGAAATACTATCATCTGTTAAAAAGACTCCATGTGCGTTGGTTTTTTGTTTCAGGATACATGTCCAATAAAAGAGTCGATGAATTACATACATAAACACAAGTATTATGAGAAATATAAACGGTAAAAACACCAATTGATATTGTGTGTGCATGACTTTCTATATTCTCTACTAAATAATGTTCTTTATAAACGTTAGATAATTATAATGTGTATCGAAATGATATAATTGAGATTAACTACAGCTGATCACAGTTGTATATAACAAAGATGTTAATCTTTAGACTAAGTAGACTTCCTATGATAGGATTAATAAACATTAAAACTCTAAGATTCATTTAACTTTCAGTTCTCTTGTAAAAAAAGCAAGATTTTTCTCGTTCGTTTTAAGTACTCTTATATTGTTATATTTATCATATTGTGCTTAACCACCAAATTATTAAATTTACCGACAGCCAGAACACTTAGGGTTATGTTTATTTTCATTGAAGGACGGTTTTCTGCGTGTCTGCACGCAGTTTCTAGCAAATACGTAAATTTTGGTTGGACTACCAGGCTTAAGAACAACGGTTTTGCAAATCAAAACACCAGATTCACGTATTTGCTTGCGACTGCGACCAGTTCGCGCGACCAACTTGAGAAATATAAACCGGCCATAAAGTATGGACTTTGTTCTGATTGAAAGCAAAGAATTGAATCTGAAACCTTTGTGATATAGTTCACATCCGTCATGTCGACATATCATAAAAAAATGGATCTAACCAACAAAATGATAGTCGTGAACTGTAATGTGCAGTAAAAATATTCTTAGAAAAAAACTAACTCAAAAATACGCAAGTATAACTTGCTACAACAATGTAGTCCCCACTGGCACTAGGCATCGAATCAACATTAAAACTATGGCAAATAGACGTCGCGACGTCATCTGTCTGGAAGGTTTGTTTAATCATATTTTTTGTAATGCTTCGAATAAATGCTGGAGAAGTCTATTTTATTTTCGAAGGGGGCAGTTATTCTAAGGAGGTGTCCATTCTAGGGTCATTTTTTTATTCGGTTATTTCCTGGAAAGGCCTGGTAAAAGTGTCCTAGTTGCAAAAACATGTTCAAAGTCGACAGTAAAGACTCTTATTCCAGCAGTAAAGACGTTCCCAAAGCAAAGTCTTGTTCAACTGATCAGATAGTTATATGCTTTCAATTTAGATATTTTTTTATTTGTCTTGACTTAAATTAGGGACTTCTTTTGGCCCGTTAAATTTTAAAGGGATAATTACTATGGCCCTCTCTAATTTAAATTTGAATGTATATCCATCCTTTAAAACTTTGATTATGGGTTTTATTTATTTTAGCCCTATTTTTACTGGGCTTTTTAGCACTCTGAGAATCTGGGGAGGTGGGACATTGTGCCCCCCTCCCTACCCCTCCATAACTTTTGATAGAAAGATGCTGTAGTGCTGAAACTTTCCAGGAAGTTGGGTCAACCCATAGTAAAGATTTTGGCATAATTATTTTTGTGATGATGTCATTACTTATAATGACGTTTTTCAAGCAAAAATAATAATAATAAAAAAATATATTATTTTTTTACTACTAGACAATAACTTGGTTACTAAGGGAAAATTGTCCCTAGTTACCAGGATTTTTTTTTAAAAAAAATGATCGTAAATAAATTATAGGAAAAGTTCCGAAATCTCTAGTCATAAGCCATTCATTCAAATGTTATGAGAAAAAGTATGACAGGGGAGGGGGGACACGAAGCCCCACCCACCGCCCAGTAGAAATAGGGTTAATACGTACAAACACAATTAGGGAATATAAGTTTGACCCTTTCTAATTTAACCCGGTTCAGACCTGAGGGCACTTTGTGCTAAACTTTTATTCATAGCTCCGAAGTGAACTGCTTATGAGACTTGAAATTTTATGACTTTTCCTATAATTCATCTTGGATCATTTCAATAAATTATTGGAATGCGGTAACACACGCTTTGTTATTGTTATATCAGCATCGAAGGTTAGAACATCAACTAAGCTTCACCCCCATCCTCAGTTACCAGAATCTTTTCAAAATCAAGAATGTAAGGCTATGCTCCTAACAATTTCAACAAAACAACTTTTTGAGAAGTCAGAACAAGGAAACTAAAATTTCAAATCACTAAGAATATATGTATTGATAGTCATCCTTTCTAACTCTGCATAACGTCATTCAATATATCTTCCAAATTAAAATTAGAATCAATAAAGCATCACTTGAGGCTCAAATCGATGAAAAGGTACGGTTAAATCAATAAAATTGACAAAATTCAACAAAAATAAATCTGTGCAGAGGTGTGTTAGGTCCATAAGCTTCAAATCCATTGCAATCCATTGCAAGATCATTGACTGAGTACTCTCCTCTGTATATTTAATTTTTGAGACTGCGCATCACTGAGCCTTAACTCAGGATTACTGATGGTTATAAAAAAACACCGTGTATGTTCAATTATAGCCTCTGGAATATAGGTACGTACAATTCTTCTCATATATTCAGAAACGTGCATCATGTAATGCGTCTATACTTTCTTTTAACACTAAGTGTCCCATATAAGCATCATCTATTTTTGATGAATTTAACCGCAATCAAAATTTGGTATCATTGCTTACACTACATCACATGACATAATAAAACCATCACCAGAGAAATAACGACGATAATAACCTCGCAAATATAATTTGCGACTGAGGCCATAACGATCGTTACGCATAACGCTGTACATCATCGACACGTGTCGGAAGTAAATTGAAATGATGATGTACATTGACATTGGGATCTTTAAGTGAGGGTACGTTTGTCGAATATAAAAGGTAACGAATTATTTCTATAATAAATCACTGTATTATTGTAGCTACATATTATACTACAACTAGCTTTAAAGGAGCACTCTCCTGGTTGTCGAATTAAGTGTTGCCCATTTGTTTGTTGTCATAGAATGAGAAGAGAAAGGTAGGAACTTTGAAACGCTTCCAAATGCACAAAAACAGTCACACCTGCTTCTAATTTTTGTTGCAAAATATATAATGTACATTAGAGTTTCTTTAGCAATGTAAATAAGGTTGCATTACAATTTTCTGCAGGAAAAATAACTGAAAAGACAAGATTTTTTGTGACAACAAAAATTTTCGTTCTTTAAAAACATTACCGAGCTATTCACCAATACCAACTTCATCTGTTTCGATATTATAAATTAACATTTTATATTTTTAGCACGCAGTTACAAAATACTTCCAACAAGATAGGCAAAACGAACACGAACGACCGCCATTTTGTAAACATTGTCGCAGAAATAAAATGTTCAAAAAGCACCTGACTAAGTAGCTATGAGGTTGTTTATTTCATTCATATGAACAACAAAAAAATATATTCAAAGACGGTATCGTCACAGAAAAGATAAAGGGATACTAAATCAACTCGATACGGAGGCCTATACATTTCTCTCTCCTCTATTACGTCAAACTTCTACGAATCTTTTTATTTTCGTTCATAACACTACGTGACTAACTGCATATACAGAACAAAAACTACATATTTCGGTTTGTTTACACTATTTGCGCGTTTCTTTAGTATATATTTGGTCTGAGATATGATGCGACCATTAGATAAATTATGTAACTCATTTATCGGCTTTGCTTTTCAAAAATCATTTGCAAACAAACACGGGCCATAGCAGAATAGTGCTTCTTTAAGCACCACGCAAATTGTGGAAAGTCACAATCTAATCACATTCATTTAAGCTTTCTATGACTTAACAAAAGTAGAAATTTGGCCTAAGTCCAACGGCCCTTGTCTATCACGCCAACCCCTATGTTTATTCAAATATATTGTGGAAAGCTGGTAAGCTATAGTTTATATTTATGTGTTTAGTTTTATTTTTTTAGTTAGCTAATTTCATTATTTGTCTTAGGAGTTATTTTTTAGGATTGCTTCAGGTTAAGAAACTTGTTACTCAGTCTCTTTTATGTGCATTTCTGTTTATTAGCTCAATTGGCTTAGGTATTTATTGCACATTTCAGCATTCAGCGTTTTTCCTGTCTACATTTCTGTTTGCACATTCAGTATTGCTCTTGTTTTCTTGTGTCTGTATTTCTGTTTAATAGCCAATTTGGCTTAGGCACTTTTTTGCAGACCTGTCACGCCTCTCGCTATGTTTCACTTCTGTCTCACTTATTATGTTTCTTTGTCTGCATTACCGTTTATTGGCCTACCTGGCACAAGTATCTGGTTCCATTCTTTATTTTTATGTTTACGATAAACAGTATATGATTGATTTTAGTTTATTCTTATTATTTCTTTCAATATTTTACTGGTGTTATTTGTACATTTTGTTTGAACAGGTTCACGTTACAAACAACAACGTATTGTCTTTCCTCGTTGGATCTATCACAAAGGTTTTTGCCCGTCTTACACCCACATGGAATATCATGCTATAGCTAATGTTTCATTTTGATGCAAAACTGTTCCACAATGAATTATTTGTTCAATTCGAACGAAAAATATTTTGTTGAAGTTCATGGGGTAGCATAAGAGGTTATTTTGATTTTGACAACGTTTTTGTTCTCCATTATTCAAATAATGTTTTTGGTGTCCATTATTCAAAATATCAATGTGAATATATTTCTTCTGTGAGTTAACTGTTGCCACTTTAATATTTTCCACAAACGTTTAATTCTAAGATATTGTCAAATTTCTCTATAGTCTCAGTTTTATGACGATGTTAAGTGTTGTTGTGATGAACACAATTGTTTGAAAATAAAAGCAATTTTCTATAATTCATTTAAAATCGTCGCGATTAAAATTCAACTTTCTGATTATTAGGTAAATCAATTCCTTCACTCATAAGTACTTATTTGTATCATTGATAAGCCAAGTGAAAGTAAGCGTAAAAAACAGCGAACAAAAGCTTGCTCAAAGTTCGACGTAAAGAAGTTAGATTAACGCCTGGCGACGATGTTCTAGCGTTTGTACAGGTGACTTTGAATAAGTCTTATGCTCATTAATAAAAATAACTACGATGGAGAGTGCGTTTTTAAAAAACTGGTAATTGATTTGTATTTTCATAACAAAGAAACCAATCATATGTAAGAAAGTGGACACGTACTTTTCTTCACAGATACCGCGTCAGTAATAACATCAATAAATGAAAAAATTGATGAACGAAGTATTGATTAACAGTCAACCGATTTTTACAATACTTCTGAACTATATTCAATATCTATTTTTCATTGCTTTCTCGTTACAGATTCCAGTATCCGCATCTCTCGGTACTGAAGATGTTGGATCCAAGATTTATAAATGGCGTCACTGTGTCATTCTGCACAATTACTAAACTATAAGATACCGTGGTAAACAGGGAACCGATAAGATGGACTTATCAATGTTTCACTTTCGTCAAAGTAGACAACTTCTGAAGAAGCTTGCTGTTGACAAAGTGGGCATACTGTCTTTCCCTTTGTCTTCCACCATTTTGATAAACACCTATCATGATATCCATGATGGCAAGACAAGACGGTTATATTAAGATTTGGGTCATATTCTTCAAAACAGATAGGACAAACTTCGTTCATTAGATCTACTTGCTGTCACTTTGGTTGTTATGGGAACAGTTACCATATTGCATAAACTTTCCATTCGGTAAATAAATTACTCTTCTACGAGAGCGTTTTGATAATAAACAAACACAACAAAAGCAGCTTAATGATTCGTACCACAGTTTTTCATGAGAAATACTATCATCTGTTAAAAAGACTCCAGGTGCATTGGTTTCTTGTTTCAAGATACATGTACAATAAAACAGTCGATGAATTACATACATAAACACAAGTATTATGAAAAATATAAACGGTAAAAACACCAATTGATATTGTGTTGCTGCCATGACTTTCTATATTCTCTACTACATAATGTTCTTTATAAACGTTAGATAATTATAATGTGTATCGTAATGATATAATTAAAATTAACTACAGCAGTTGAAATTTGATCACAGTTGTATATAACAAAGATGCTAATATTTAGACTTAGTAGACTTTCTATGATAGGATTAATAAACTTTACTGATGGTTATAAAAAACACCGTGTATGTTAAATTATAGCCTCTGGAATATAGGTACGTACAATTCTTCTCATATATTCAGAAACGTGCATCATGTAATGCGTCTATACTTTCTTTTAACACTAAGTGTCCCATATAAGCATCATCTATTTTTGATGAATTTAACCGCAATCAAAATTTGGTATCATTGCTTACACTACATCACATGACATAATAAAACCATCACCAGAGAAATAACGACGATAATAACCTCGCAAATATAATTTGCGACTGAGGCCATAACGATCGTTACGCATAACGCTGTACATCATCGACACGTGTCGGAAGTAAATTGAAATGATGATGTACATTGACATTGGGATCTTTAAGTGAGGGTACGTTTGTCGAATATAAAAGGTAACGAATTATTTCTATAATAAATCACTGTATTATTGTAGCTACATATTATACTACAACTAGCTTTAAAGGAGCACTCTCCTGGTTGTCGAATTAAGTGTTTCCCATTTGTTTGTTGTCATAGAATGAGAACAGAAATGTGGGCACTTTAAAATGCTTCCAAATGCACAGAAACAGTCACACCTGCTTCCAATTTTTGTTGCAAAATATAAAATGTATATTAGAGTCTCTTTAGCAATGTAAATAAGGTTGCATTACAACTTTCTGCATGAGAAATAACTGAAAAGACAAGGTTTTTTGTGACAACAAAAAATTCGTTCTTTAAAAACAATAACACCTTTATCTGTTTCGACATTATAAATTAAATTTTTATATTTATAGCACGCAGTTACAAAATACTTAACGTTTTTAACTTAACTGTTTTCGCCATTCATTTAAGCTTTCTATGACTTAACAAAAGTAGAAATTTTACCTACGTCCAACGGCCCTTGTTTACCACGCCAACCCCTATGTTTATTCAAATATATTGTTTAGTTAATTTCAGTATTTGTCTTAGGAGTGTTTTTTTAGCATTGTTTCTCATGAGAAATACTGTCATCTGTTAGAAACACTCCATGTGTGTTGATTCTTTGTTTTAAGACACATGCACAATAAAATACTCGATTAATTATGTGCATGAACAAAAGTAATATGAAAAATATAAGCGGTAAAAACACGAACAGATATTGTGTTTCTATCATGACTTAGTATTTTCTACTAAAACATGTTCCAGTTCTTTATAAACATCAGACATTATAAACATTTATTCATGCTTGTACAGGAGTTGATCAAAGTTGTATATAACAAAGATGTAAATCTTCAGAGACTCAGTAGACCATTAAAATCCTCATTATTCATTTAACTTTGAGTTGTCATGTAACAAAAGCAAGATTTTTCTCGTTCGTTTTAATTACTCTTATATTGTTATACTTATTTATCATGTTTTGTCATGTTTTATCATATCGTGGTTAACCACCAAAAAGTTGGTCTAACCAGCAAAATGATAGACGTGAACTGTAAAGCGCAGTACAAAAACAACTAACCCAAGCACATGCAAGAATAGCTTGCTTCATCGATGTAGTTTCCCACTGGCACTCGTATGAACGTTGAAACAATGTCAAATTGATGTCGTGACGTCGTCTGTTTATTCTAAAGAGGCATCTATTCTAGGAGGCGTTTATTTCATAATTTGTAATGTAAAGACGTTTATTCTAGCAGTAAAGACATTTATTCTAGCAGTAAAGATGTTTATTCTAGCGTTTATTCTAGCGTATTTACTGCAGACTTTGAACAAGTCTTTGTCCACTGGGGAAGATAATTGTAACTTAATTGGATGACGTAAGATCGCTTAAAACTCTGGCAAACAATTAGCCATTTGTTCAACTTTTATTTCGATCGCACTACCCTAATCAATCTTGTCGCTCAAACGACAGCGCTTTTCATTAAGGCGCATGGTCAGTTAAAAAGACACTCGAGGATAATAGTAGCACCAAAATTCACCTAATGGAAACCAACCTATACAATAACCACAAAGCATTATTTTCCAAAACTATATCCTCCCTGAATAAAATATTATATCGGCCTCTGTTGCACAAACTCAATTTTTAGCGTATTCTGCGAGGTGAGAGCCACATTGCTACACATTACTTACTTAGGGCCTGATTACATGAGGCGGTAGACCCGGTATACTAGGTTATTTGTTTTATCTCAAAGCTGAGGTGACGTGACGTCACTTTCATTTAGAATTCCATGCGAACGAATTTCCCTAGTGGAAATTAGCATGGTAGCTATAGAAGTGGGATGGAGTCCCGGATTCAGGGAGGCATAAAAATGGGATTGCAAATATAAAAATAGTACCCCAACAACAAAAGTGGGACCCTAGAATTAAAAAAGCCTGATTTCACACACTAAAACATAGGCATCATCCGATTACCGGCCCCGGCCCCAGACCCGGACCCCGAATAAACCGGACCCTATAAAAACCGGACCATGAATAAACCCGACCCTTCTTAAGTTAGTATTATCAAGACCAGATCAAAAAATATTTGAAAAAGTAATGCACATTTTCAAGACCAAAATAATTACCTGTTTTCCCATCGCTTTTATTTGTTTGTGCGTTCATGGATTCCTTTGAGAGTTCAAATATTTGTTTGTGCGTTCAAAGATTTGTTTGTACGCTCAAGGATTTGTTTGTGAGTTTAAAGATTTTTGGTATTTTTAAATCCTACCTCCACGAAGGAGAGTGAGATTTGTTAAAATGCAAACGGCGAATCCGGGAAAAGTTAAAAAAGTTCTTAATCTACAACCAAACGCATAAATAATGAGACATTTCATGAATTTTGGTGAGTATTACACACTACAAGTAGATTTCAAATACAGACAACGACCAGGTCAAATCTGCATTTATCTCAGAGATTTCGTGTAGACTTAAGACTTAGGTCTTTTTGTAAACTCGACAATTCTTTCTGTTCCTAGTAGCCTAGTACCCAGGCTCTGGGATAATATTCAATTTTTTGTGTCTTATGGTTTGCTACCTAAAATTTAAGGCTTTTTATCTAAGTGGAAATTCGGAATTGATGCTCGAATTTTACCTTGTCTCAAATATTTATGTAGGTGCTTGTAGCTTACAACCATTTACATTAGACAAAATGTAATGTATGTATGTAAAATGACCACGAAGAGTCGCTAGAGATTTAATGATTTATCAATAAGTCGGTAAAATGACCACGAGGAATCGCTAGAGATTTATCTCAGTGATTTATCAAGTAGGCGTAGGGCTTATGATCTTAGGTCTTATTTATTGTATTCTCTATAAACTCTGTTGTTTTGAACAGCCTAGAACCCAGACTCTTGGAACGAATTCGAATTTCGATTCAGTTTGTCCTATTGATTAAAATGTAAGGATTTTTGTCCAATTTAAATTTCTAAAATTTTGTACGAATTTCACATTGTCTCGAGTGTCTATGTTTAGGGTTGTAGCTAAGTGTATCGTAAATGGTTTGAAATTCGGTCAGGCGATACAGCTCTACCGTGCAGGCTAACCAGATCACTATCTTTGAAAATAAAAATGGCAAGTATTATTGTGCCTCCTTCAGAACATCATCTTATTTTATATGTAAAACACGTGAGAAGGAAGGAAAGGTACTGCTGTCGCATTTAACCCTATTCAAGCCAGAGGGCACAAAGTGTTCCCACCCTCACTTTTATTCGTAACTTTTGAATGAATGGCTAGACATCTTATGACTAGACATCTTAAGACTTTTTCTACAATTAATCTAGGTTCGTTTTGTTAAAAAAAAATCATTTTTTTGTAACTAGGGATAATTTTCCCCAAAATGGATGCAACAGGAAACTAGCTGCGTTGTAGCGTATTTTCATACTTCTGAAATATCTCTCTCAGAGGATTTTGAGGACATTGGCGACGAGGATTAAAGTAAACCACGGCTACATACTACGGAAAGCCATCAGAATTTGAGAAGGAAAAGGAAGTATGGACGAGTTACATGGAAAGATTAGAGCTCTTCTTTACGGCCAACAACGTTGACGGAGGATACAAGCAGACAGCCACAATGTTCAGCTCGTGGGGAGCATGGACATACAAACATTTTAAAGGTTTATCAGCAATGAAACCGAAAGATAAATCTTTGGCAAATTTAATGAAGCTATTGAAGGAACATCAAGACAGGAAACCAACCCTGATAGCGGAACGATTTAAATATTTAATACTAGAGGCAGGAAACCCAATGAATCCATAACCCAGTATATGGCTGAACTGAGAAGATTAACCAAGTTCTATGAATATGGTGCAACACTTAAAATATGTTGCGAGACAGATTGGTGTGTGGAATGAAATATGAGCGAATTCAGCAAAGATTACTTGGAGCAGGAGCAACATTGAAATTGTCTTCAGCATTGGACACTGCATTATCAATGGAATGGAATCACCAATAGTCAACGATTATCAAATCCTACCAACAATTCCTCAACTATATGAATGATTTCCAGTTCCATCCATCTGTTCAATTCCTGTTTTAATGGTGTGAGTAATGGTAGAGCTATGTGGCGAGGGGCATTCAGCTGATAGGGTACAGCATTCCCCTGAAGTTCTATATTGATAGCTTACCCTTCTATACAACCAAGATCAGCGAATACAGTAAGATATTATGTCCTTACCAAGTTACGATTTCCTTGCAGCTCATGTTTAAAAAACATTCTGATGGTAGAGTTAAAATCTTTAATGAATTAATTGCGGCTTTCCCTAGCTTTGCGATGTGAAGATTCTTCCAAACGTAAACAGGGTGAATCCTTTTCATGCTGTTACCTCTTATAGCAGATAATTTACACCAGTTCTCTTCCTTATTATGACACTTTCAATTTATTTAACTTCCCAGGGTATTTGAAACTTGAGTTATGAATCTCAAACCTATGTTAGCCATTTAGAGCAAAGCAAACCCTGTGTGGAATATTAGAATTTATTTAAATGTGAATCAGGCCTTAGAAAATAAATACGAAAAATAATCACGTGACAGGGCGTTCGAGTTTTTTTACAAGATTGGGCGGGTAAATCATCACAAGTCAATTAGTTCTCAACCGTCAACGACTACACGCACCGCCCACCCGCCCTCACTACGTCACAGCGAAAATTATTCCCACAAAACCTTTTTTAAAAAAATATTTCCCAGAAAATAGTACGCAAAAAAGGGTTATAAATATGTGTCTAAAGTTTTGCTCTATTTGCACAAGTTTACTCCCCGCAAAACGTATAGACTATAGATCCAAGCAATTCCTTGATCCAAGCGTGGATATTCTTCGGGGTTTTTTCAGATTGCAAAATTATCTAGCAACGAAGTTTTGTAGGTTTGCAGGTTGTGATCAGCAACTCCGTTCGCTGTTTGTTAATAATTTTTTTTTGTGTGTAGGAAGGAAAAATAAGAGAAGATTGCAACACTGACTATAATACCGTTTCAGTTTCATCGGTATATCGATAACCTGATAGCCTTTTCCACTGACTCTCACCATACTAAAAAGTGATGTGTACTTCGCGTACTTCACCAGCGTTTTTTGCAAGACATTGAGTTATCGAAATAGGCTATATAACTTATGTAGTTCTATGTAGGTCTTCTTGTTCAAGATTTGAAATTTCACGCAATAACACAAATACAAATATTAGGATATTGCCTTTAATGAAAAGAAGAAATATAATTTTAATCTGTTTTAGCATTAACGTGCGTAAGGAACAGGTGTGAAAAGAACATAGGAAAAGTCCTTAACACCGGACTTTTACGGCAACATGAAATCACGTGTATAAGTCCTGGGCATAATTTCATTATGTCCATTGAATGTAAGTTTTTATTTATTTATTTACTAAATTTATTTTTATTTATTTTTATTTGTTTTTATTTATTTTTGTTTTATTCTTTTTAGGGGGGAGGGGGTAGTGAGGGTGGAGGTTTTTATGCGGTGAAGATTTTTGCAGGAAAAAGGGGAAGAAGATTAAAAAAAAACGCGTCAATACTTTTCCATCTTATGCTTAGGTATTTTAGGACACCATACATTGGATATTTGCAATTGAAATTGTTGAAAGAAGGGGTACAGTTAGAAGGGGTAGGTTATAAATAGGATTTTACAGTATACTAAACAATAGACCATTCCAGAATCGAATTTCTAATAATAACAGAAAAAGAATAATAAACGACAAATATATAAAAATAACATCCAGTTGGTGCGAAATATATTTAATTATTTGCAACAAATATTGGTATATCAACAAGTTGTCTATTGATTGGTTTCTCGTTCTGAAGAAACCAATCAATTTCCAGATCATTACTTCAGCACTCTTCACCACAGATATTGAAGTTTGAATCTGTTAGGAACGTAGTAACTATATAAATTTGTTACATGTTTCATTCGCCATGGTTCGCTTGTTAGTACTATGTATATTTCTTGTGATTCTAAAGACGGTTGTATCAGGTTAGTGAAAAACTCAGAGAAAACTCTGAATAGCAACTGTGCCGTAAGCACACAACGTCGGAACCACTTTGAAAAAAGTCAAAGTATCGTCCCGGCATCGATGTGATGTTGTTTCGACGTTGACGTCTTTTACATGCTGGGCCTTAATTTTTTTTGTTTTATTTCCTTATTTAGCCTCTAGCAACGGCTAAATATTTACACAAGTGCAGTGCTATCTTCGTAGAAATTATAATATCTATCTATAATATTACGCCTTTGTCAGCAACCACTTTGTTACCATTACTTTTAGTAATCTGAAGATCATATAGCTACCATATGCTGGACGTCTTTTGGATGTTTTCTGAACAATGAAAGAAAAATCTGATTTTGCTGATGTTAGAATTGAGAATCTGGAATCTATAGGTGGTTCCTTCTTTTGTTATTCTGCTCAATTTGTTGTTTTTCAATTTCTAAATTTGCTAGCTAGCTGCATTCTACTTTCCCCATAGCAAAAGATATTGAATCTGCACCAGGTATTTGGAGCGACTGGGGTGGTTGGTCATTATGTAATGCAACATGTAATGGCGGTACAAAGTCACGTGAACGTGTTTGCAATAATTCTGAACCACAACATGGAAGAACAGAATGTGAAGGAGATGCAGAAGAAGCTCAAGAATGTAACGTTAAACCTTGTGAACCAGGTAATAAGTTGAATGTAATATTGAACCGTGTGAACCAGGTAATAAGTTGAATGTAATGTTGAACCGTTTGGATTAGGTAATAAGTAGAATGTAATGTTGAACCGTGTGAGCCAGGTAATAAGTTGAATATAATGTTAAACCGTGTGAACCCGGTAATAAGTTCAATGTAATGTTGAACCGTGTGAACTAGGTAATAAGTAGAATGTAATGTTGAACCGTGTGAGCCGTGTGAACCAGGTAATAAGTTGAATGTAACGTTAAACCATGTGAATCAGGTAATAAGCTGAATGATTTGCGACGGTGCGGGAATCGAACCTGGGTAATTGCAGACTGTGCGACGAAAAATCTATCTACCAAGTCCCATACCATCTCTAGCGATAAAATCGCTATTTTTGTGCTCTAAAAGTAAGTTCTGGAATTGATATGATTTACAACTATTTATAATTTTTCTTTCAGTATGCAAGAAAAGACTAGAAATTGGTATTATTTTAGATGCATCTTCAAGTGTTTCAAATAAAAATTGGAATCAAACAATTGAATTTGTAAAAACATTTTCAGAGGAGTTTGATGTTAATCCGGCAGAAGCACATTTTGGTATATTACGTTTTTCTTGGAAGGCGTATCTTGATTTCAGAATATCTGATCGTAAGTACTGGCATCCTGAAACATTTAAACAAAAGGTTTCAAGTTTGGTTCATGCCTATGGTAAGTAAC
>JAULBZ010004859.1:0-14159 GCA_032360805.1 Neoturris breviconis | reverse complement strand
AAATCTATGGAATTTGCCAATTCGCGAAAATTAGATCCGCGAAATTCGCTAATTTTGACCCTCCCATTCGCGAAAATAAGATCCGCGAAAATTTCTTCCCGCGAAAATTTCTTACCTTAAGGTATCTAATATATATTTGATACTTTATCCTATATTTTTATATATATATTATGTGTGTGTGTGTCTGTATATCTGTTTTTATTATTATTGAAAATCTCTGGTCTTGCATGTCTTAACCCTAGTTAAACCGCTGGGAGAGGGGGGAAATGCCCCCCCCTCCTCCATTCTCTTAAGAAAGTAGTCCTCTGTTGAATTGTGTATTGTCATTTTATTTCTAATTTGCATTGGGAGTGATTATTAATGTTGTGAAAAATTATTTATACTCATGGTAGTAATTGAATGTTTTACAACCTAAAATGGATAACATTAGTATTTCTTTCAAAATTGAAGAAAAAGCTTCCCAAAATCAAAATAGAAACTTCAATTTTTGAAATTTTAAAACTTATTTTAATAAAAAATATAGTCTCAAAATATTGAGGAGGGAGCTTTCCCATAATACAAAATGGCTGCCAAAAAAGATTCATGATCCAAATGTAATTCTGATCAAATCCTTAACAATTTAACAGTGAAAAAAATTCAAAAAATTTCTAAGTCAATAAAAATCTGAAATTAATCATAAATTGATCATTTTGGTGAATGTGGTCAAAGCCTCATAGAAATCAAAAATATCGATAAAATTTGTTTGGTGAGCTAAAAATCACTTCCCCATAGTGATTATTACCTCTTATTATTGAGAATTTAATAAATCTTACTGATTGACTCAACTGCTCAGATACTTTCTTCAAAACAGCATCAGTAAGTGCTGACTCAGCAAGAGACATATATTGTAAATGTTTGTTACTATAAATTAAAGCTACTAGCGCATGGTCAGTAACAAATGAAACACCTTTCATATCAACTGCTTTTAGTTTCTTACAATGTTCTGATAATCCAATTATTCCATCGTTTGTTATACGCTCACAATCAACCTGAGAATAAAATGTAATATAATACAGTGATCAAAATAAGGAAGCTGAAATAGCCTGCCAATCCGAGTGAAAGTTAAAACTTTCATACACACAATACCGTATTTTCTCTATTTAACACCCCAGGCATAAAATCAATTTTTCCACTTTTTAGGGGCGTTAAATAGAGGAGCGTCAAATAGAGAGGGTGTTAAATTAAAAAAATCATAAAATCATGATGTCTAGAATATCATTCTTAACGTCACTTACACAAAATGTATCCATATTGTCTTTTAACCCTATTAGTACTGGGGTGGGGGTGGATTCCACCCCCCCTTAACCATATTGTGCTGTATTTTTTAATCACTATAGCTATTGTGCTGAAACTTTCCGACATTTAGTAGAAATCTATAACACACATATGCTAAAGATTTGACCTTCATATTAACTACTGATCTGATAACCTGAAACGACCTATTTTAAAGTGGGAAAAACTTTCCAAATCTTCAATTCGTTATTTTGACATAGCTTGTGATAATCCTTGTAATCCTTGGTCAAGTTGCTTGACATCGTGAAACATGACAAATCCGTTTTCCACTATTTTTCCGATTTTTAAAAAACGGATTTTTTTCCCGGATTTTCGGATGAAAAATTTGGTATTTTGCAAGATTTTCACTTAAAACCGGGAAACTTTGTGAAACATCAAGATATTATCTATCTATAACTGAAAACAGAATTAGAAAAGCTTATATATAACTCTTTTAATGGCAATTCTTAGAAAACATGATTTTTAAGAAAAATTAGCTATGTTGTATGATTTGTGATGACGTCATCAGAAAAATGCTGACGTCATCAAAAAAATTGGTACCATTTATTATGTTCAGTTCTTTTTATAATGGACTATAATTGTGGAAAGTTTCATCCAAATACTACAAGTGGTTCAATAGTTATGGAGTTACAGTATATGTCATAGTATTATGTATACACTAAATAGAGAATGTGCATGTTATAACCTAATACAGGAAAAAGCTATAAGCTTTTAATGTTTAAAAGAAATAAAGTATTTTTAAATAAATCTAGACTTGTATATAAGTATCATGTATAAAGGCTAGATGTACATGTATGCAGGTTAATGTGCATAGGCTACATACATAGATTATATATAAACCATGTTGTATATGTATAATCTTATAATAAATCAGCTTTTATTAGATCTTTTAATAGGATGGTTTTCACCATTGATGTTGTAATAAAATTAACTAGGGAATAGAACAATGCAACAGAAGAATATATTTATTTGAAAAATACAATAATTCCCTTTCTTATTAAAACAATAAAACATATTTTTATAAACTTCTTTCTTATAACAATAAGTCACAAATGAATTAATCAAAGGTACGGTATTGAACGTAGCCCACCAAACCAAGTGAAAGTTAAACCAAAGCACGTAAATATAATTTGCATACACACATTATACGCCAGTGTTCGAAAGTTTGAAATATGTCTTTATTGAGACGGTAAAATTTCAGGTCAAATAAACAATTGGAACACCATTATCAAGGTAAAATTATGTCAGATCACTGTGGAGCAGAGTAATGAAATTTCATATCATAGCCTGAAGCAATGCTCAAAAGTCACTCCTTTACAGTAGATATAAATTGGATTGGATACACACATTAAATACTTCACAAACTTGTCTCCTTTCATCACCATAAATTTCGATCTTTTCCCACAATATCTATGAATGGAACCTAAAATCATCAAATTCTCTTGATCGCTTGGCTTAAAGCTTACTGATGACTTAACCCTATATATGCTAGGCTTTTCAGGGCTTCTCATAGCTAATGCTAGAATTTTTAAGGCTTCTCATAGCTGGGGAGGGGGATTCCCCCTTCATAACTTTTGAACAACTAATAGGATTGAGGTGAAACTTTGTGGAGTTATAATCTATCACAAAAGGAACAAAATGATACCAAATATTTTTTGCTGAAGTCAACAGTTTTCTAATGACATCATCACAATTAATCTTAATTAGCTCATTTTCTTTAAAAACTGTATTTTCTTAGAATTCAAAAAAAAAGAGTTCTACAGTTTTTCATTCTGTTTGCAGTTTTGAGTAGGTATTTAAATTTATGACCCATATCTTTTGATCTACTGGAGGTATGATGTTCAAGTTTCGTCAAAATGTATGTGTCAAGTAGATTTATATTAAAACTTGGTATCGAAATCCCTCCCCCCTCCTCTAGCATATATATATATATGACTAAAAGTGGGATGACTGCATTGCCTCAATTGGTAATCAAAGGTAAGGTATTAAAAATAGCCTACCAAGCCAAGTGAAAGTTAAACCTAAAAGCACATAAATAATGATTTACATACACACATTGTACAGTATTTGAAATATGTCTCTATTAAGATGGTAGAGTTTCAGGTCAAATAAATAATTGGATCAACTTTATCAAGGAAAAATTATGTCTAGTCACTGTGGAGAAGAGTAGAGAAATTTCATATCATGGATAAACGCACAAACTTTACATGGCAATGGGATTTCATGTCCTTATTAAGTTGATAACAGTACCACGCCTTTTCGGTCCATTGGCCCAAAAACTCGACTTGAACCCTTTTTGCCCAAAACTTGAGATCAAGGGGACGAAATTGACAAAATCTTGGCGAGTCCTTCTAGAATATCGCCATGAATGCTGGTACCAAATTTCAAAATGCTAGCCCTTCGGGAACATGGTCCATTAAGAAAAGTGGGCCGCCGCTGCTGAAAAGTGATAGAACATGATCTAGTAAGAAAAGCAAAAGTGGCAGTAATAGCCCATCCAAACTTTGTTTGGCAGGCTAAAAATCACTCCTCTACAATGATTTTCTACTCTTATTTCGACCACTGAGATCCATGGAAATCGTCAGTCTACTAATATATTATAACGTTCTCATTTAATAATCTGTGCTTAATGAGTTTCTTCCAGGAATTCAAATGTAAATTCCTTTTCGTACAGATTTGTAAATAGATTTCTTTTTTGTGAAATCTACAGTTGCATGGACATAATTTAATTTATGTTGGGTGTTCATGAGAAAGTGAAGAATATACAAACACAGAAAGTTGCTTACCAGAGAAATATTGCATAGGTTGGTTGCATTTTTAGCAATATCTCCAAGCATATCATTGTTCAACTCTTGCCAGGACGTATGAAATTGTTGAAGGTTAGCATTTGATTTCACAAACAGTTCTAGACATTTCTTCCCAATATCAAAATCAAAAAAGTCTATATGAGTGATGTCTAAATGTGTTATATTTGGTACAAATAACTGATGAGATGCATCTTCTTTCTTGACAGATGGCTTGTGACATTGACCATCACTATCCATGGAATTTGTTATATTTTCAGTACTTAATGAAGTTGGTGTAGTACATGTACAATGATCGGGTCTCAATGAGAGATTCACGTCATCGACAGAAAGTATGTCCCAGTCTAAATGAATAGCTTTTGCCGCATCTGTGCAACTGCTTGCAAATGATTTGTCATTCTCAAGTACCTTTAACACCTGACTATCAATGACATCATAATCTTCATATGATTCTGAAAATACATCAAAATTTGAAATAGAACGATGTCGCAGGGCAACATCTTGTGTACAATATGCACATACTTGTTTCAGATAAACAGAGGCACTTTTCTCTGGACTTTCAACAAAAATATCTTCATTATGAACAGTACTCTGTGATATTTGGTTCTGTTGTTCGAAAAGTGTTTCAATTTGTTCGTTGGGAAATATATCAATACTATTTGCCATTTGAACAGCCAATGAAAGCGTATACCCAGATAAATAAACTAATGCCATGCAATCAATATTTGTCCATGATATATTCACTTGTTGTAAATTCGATCGTGTTGCAGCAGTTAAGTGTCGGATAAAAGTACTTGAAATATCGCAACATGACACATTAACGGTTGTAAGATACTGTGCACATCCACTGTACTTTACAATGCGATGAAAAGCAGCATCTAATACCTGTTCGGATCCTTCAACAGAAAGTTCTTTTATATACTGACAACTGAGTATGATGTCCTGAAATAAACAAAATATTTCTAAGCAAATATACAAAATGAAAGGATCAAAATTAAACTGACAAACCACAGTGTTTGAAATAAGAGCACTGTGAAAAAGTGATTGAGCACTGTGGAGGAGTGATTTATGATTAGAGTTTCAAGCTACAAAGCCTGAAACTATGCTCAAAAATTTCTTCTTAACATTTATTGTAAAAAATATGGCAAATTCAATAACATCTATTCATTTAAAATTTACTTAAGAGAATTCTACCTACATACATATACAATATGTGAGAATTTATATGGGTGGGAGGTTGAAACATGGAAATAAAACATGGAAATAAAACATTCAGATTGCCGTTATAAATATCAGTGTTCAAAATAAGAGTAATCACAGTAGAGGAATGATCTTGAGACTAGCTTCAGGCTTTGTAGAATGAAGCTAGGCTCAAAAATCCACAGTAATTGTTTGCTATTATTTCGAACATTGAATATATCTTAATAGGAAAATTTGTTACCTTTTTTGTACTTTCCTGCAATTGCTCAACAAGGAAAGTTTTTTTCACAAAAAATAGTACAGATATTTCGTGCAAATGATGCGTGTAAAAATTATTATGCAAAAAGATAGTTTAGTGTTTGCTACTCTAAATTGGTGTAAATTTATTATTAGTCACGCACAAAAATTAATACAGGTACAATATGTGTATATGTGAATGCGCATGAAAAAAACTTTTCTCGTTGCTTCAAAATTAATACACATGGAAATTAGAACGAATAAGAAAATCAACGAAAAAGTCAACCAACAAGACTGGTTTCTTCATTTTTAAGGTGATACGCTTAATTCTTAACCATATAATTACATGAATCTGGCAATACGATCATTAAATTCAAAACAATGAGTAAGAAAATCGGCTACCTGTAGGATATTATCACTAAGACCTGGACACTGCTCCAGTGTTAAAGATGTCAAATTCTTGCCACTTTCTTTTAAAATTTTTGGTAACTCTGTATTAATGAGTTGGTCACATTCTGATAAATCAAGTGAAACTATAGAAGGACATCTAAACGACATAATAAAACATATAAAATGTATTCAGTGTTTAAAGCACAAATAATCACTGTGGAGGAGAGATTTTTGAGCATAGCTTTAGGCATATTGCTTAAAGGTATGCTCAAAATACACTCCTCCACAGTGAATATTTGCTCTTATTTCAAGTACTGCAACTGCATATTTATTTTATTTAATATTCAATTACAATTGTTTTTGATTACCCAATCAAAGTACTGCGATATGACAACCAAACTGACCAATTAACATCATTATTGTCTTCTGACAATATTGGATAAATTGAGAACTGGCTTTTCAACTTAAGCATGTTTACAAAGCAATGTTGATAAAGTTTGAGTTCCAACATAAGTTTAGGGAAAAATCATTGACTTTACATCCTTCAATTCTTGAAACCCCTTATGTGATTGTTCCTTACTTAAGCCTAAATATAACTACCAGATATCAGCTGTGGAGGAGTGCTTTTGAGCTTAGTTTTTAGCTTTCAAGCTGAAAACTATACTCAAAAACTGTTATATTCAGATTTGCCTACCTCTTATTAATTACTTCACGTAATCCAGACAATGTAATATTCTTGCATTTCCGTAATTTAAGAGTCTGTAAACTTGAATGGCAAAGAAATGGCAACAACTCATCAGTAAGAACAGAAGGATAATAATCAACTAATATATTCAAGATACGATGTGAAAAGACTTCTACGATGCCATCTTGTTGAAACTGTTTGATCAATCTATATGAAGCTCTACCATTTTGAAACAACGATAATTGTTGTATTATAATATCAATACAATTTGCTTGTAAGCTAGCAATAAGCATTGCTTCAACTTCTTATTACGTGGTTGTAATAAGGTTGTTCATACATACACTTGCTTACAACCATGCATTTAATTTTATCTTAAGCTAGAATAAGACAAAACATAAATAAAACAAATTAATATATTCAATGAATCATGGCAGTAGCAAGACTTGTTCATTAAAAACATTGGAAATATAAATAAATAATCTCTGGTTTATCCCCAGGTTGCATTTCTACGATTCATAGATGAAAAAGTGAAACTTTTTAAGCCTGCTTTTGATGAAATGTATCAATGTAGAAAGTCATTTTTTACAGCTTATCATACAAACACCATGTTGTTGTGAAGAATATATATTGACACAATAAAAATGTTGAATAATTGTTATATCATTTGAACGTGTTAGATTTCAAAGAAAACAAAAAACAATATTTAAATTAAAAGGAAAATAAATATAAAATTGTGATTTTAAAAGATGCAGGAAACTTTTTATTACCATTTCCAAGTGTGTCTAAAAAATTACAAATTTTACAACTTTTCAATATTTACATAAAATCTTTTAATAGAATGTTTTCCCACTGATAGATATATAATTGGAAAATATCAGTAATTTAAAATGCTTTTAAGATTTGGTAAACAAGAGTTTCAAAAGGATCCTTGTTGTATAAATTAAAGTCATCTAACAGCAAATTATAAATTATCACATAAATATTAATAAGAAAATAATTTTGACCAGATTGGAATAACACGATGCTGCAAAAGTGATAGTCAATACCTCAAACCATTGACACAAAATGACTTTGTCATCAACGACAATTCTGCATAAGCTAAATTAATTGACACATAACATTGTATCTTTTACCATAAATGATCTAGTTAACACACACACACATCCAAATTAACGCTCCATTCCAATTAACACCCCTCTGAAGTTTTAATTAATGTCTTGTACTTTATAATGCCAATTCTAATTAACACCCCCTCTCCAAAAATATTTAATCAAACGTACGGTATTGAAAGCACATAAATATGATTTGTATGACACATTATGACACATTATACAAAGTTTAAGGTCCAATAAACAATTGGAACACATTTTTCAAGGTAAAATTATGTCAGGTCACTGGGAAGGAGAGTAGTGAAATTTCATATCAGGATAAACAATCAAATTTTACATGGCAATAGGATTTCATATCCTATTAAGTTGATAAAGTTCCAGGTCAAATAAACAATTGTAACACCTTTAGGTAGAATTATATTAAATCGCTGTGAAGAGTAGTGAAATATCATATCATAGTCTGAAGCAATGCTCAAAAATAACTTCTCCACAGTGGATATGGATTGCATACACACATCATACACCATGTATATTATGTATAATAAAGTATACTTTAACTTTTAATATATTTTTGTTGTACTGTGGGATTATAAAATATAAGTACATTAAACAAAATTGCAGTTTAATAAAAACCTGGTTTCAATTAGCAGTAAACATTTGACTGTATATACACATAACATCTAATAAAAGGTGGTTCTCATCATCTGTCGTTAAAATTAAAAATAAAGATAATAAAATAATATAACAATGCAACAGAAGAATATATTTCCTTAAATTAATTTTATTTTATTATGAAATAATAAAATGCTTGGGAACAATTAAATATAATCAGTGCTTGCTAATGTTCACATTATATATTCATTAAATCACACCTACGGTTGGTTTACCCTTTCATTGCGGCCACAGTCAGGACATTTTTCATATTCCATTTCACTGGATCTACTAAACGCAATGGGAAAACATCTTTAACTGAAACTATAATCAGGGTGTATTGTCTAGTGTCTGTTATTGTGTACCCTACTGTGCTATCTATATCTTATTTTGTCTAAAGCTGCTCTTGTTTACAAACCAAAACACCTAATAAAACACGGTTTTCTCGGTGTTTAAATTTGAAATGGACAGATTAAAACTAAAGTATAAGAAAAAGAGATAATTTTATTTTTCTCAGATTCATGTGTTTCTTTCTAACTGTTGGTAATTAACCATAAGTAGAGTAGAGGTTTATTCAGTTCCCTATGGTTTTAAAAGCCTGCTTTGATTGTTCCTGCTCTCTGGAACTCACAGAAAACCTATCCACAGACTGACATGACAACAAATGATGAAAAGGGAGGCAGAACTCCTTCTTCTAACAAACCAGAGAACAATTAGCAAGTTGTCTTAATTAACTAGCATTTTCAGTAAGTTCTATTATTTTCCAATATAGCTTTTAGCTTTTAGTATTTGATCTTCACGTCTAGCTATGTTATTATGCATATTTACGTATATCTGTGTTGTTCGTGTATCGATGTGCCATTGACTTGCAAGGGCCAGAATTTATTCGCTAGGCATAGGCACTTTTAAAACTTTTCCTTTTCACTTTAACAAAAAAATATTTAAAATCTCTCTTTTATGTTTGCTTTTTATGGCAATTATTTTCTACATGAACCTTCACATAGAGAATTTATGCACAAAATGAGCTTGAATGAGAATTTGAAGTTTAAATTAATTTGATCTGATTGTAAAAGTCTATTTATATTGCATTTAAAGTAGCAATCTATCGAAGACACTTTCGAGTGTCAGAATTCATTCCCTAGGCAAAGGCTTTCATCTTTTCATTTGAAGGTTGAATAAAATATTTTTTCTTTTCTTTTTCCTGACATTTTTTTCTAGACATAAACCTTCACATCTGACTGAAGTTGAGTATTTTTAAATAGTTTTGAATATTTAATTTGATCTGATCTCATGTTCAAATTATAAGACCGAGACCAGTTATAATTCCGCTCCATTCCAATATAAATTGAAGCTGATAGGTTCTTATTTCCTTTCATTTTCACGTACAGGGATACAGAATAGCGAAAAGTTATATGGAATTATATGCTTTGTTTGATTTTCCAAGCCGTCACAGCTTCTAGTTTCAAAATTGAGGAAGGAATTTCAAATTCAAAATGGAGACTTCAATTCTTGAAATTTTAAAAATTATTTTTACAAAAAAATCAAGGTAAAATTACATCAAATCACTGTGGAGGGTAGTGAAATTTCATATAATAACCTGAAGCAATGTTCAAAAATCACTTCTTCACAGTGGATATGAATTGCATATACACTTTATCACAACATTAGTACACACCAAATTAAAATAGAGAATACACCTATGTTATAGTATTAGTCGTGCTTTTAAAGACTTAGTACATGTTACACTGTATAGGTTACATTCAGACTATTATGTATAGTATAGGATATGTTTTGATCATACATACTTTAACTATACTGTATGCATATAGAAACCATGCATTTATTTTAAATTTACTTATAACAGTTTAAATTTAATTTATTAAGTAAAGGCTGGTTGTCATCATCTGTAAAAAGAAATAAAGAATAACGAAATTACATATATATTATATGACAAGAACATGGTTTATTAAGAAAAGCGGGATGACAACACTGCTGCAAAGTGATATCAATAGCCCATCCAAACGTTTGGTGGGCTAAAAAAATGGATGCTGATGTATAAGTAGCCATTTATTCCTCTGGATCAAGACAATAGTGACGATATTGACATTGATTTATAAGACTTAGTATGTGCTGCATGGTCTGTTAAGAAATGCCTCATTTTTTAATGATCTGTACTAATTAATGGCCACCCTAATGGCCACCCTAAAATGCAAGGGTGTTGATTAGATCATTTACAGCATGTTGGAGAAACAAAGTGAAATGCAAGAGTTAGGTGGTGGGAACACAATAAATCAGAAACAGCTACAGTATTCAGTTAGCAATGGCAGCCTTTACATGATAACCAAAGTGAAACCACTCCAGTTTGAAATCTCAAACCTGTTTTAGCATTTGTTTACATGATCAACTCACTCGACTTACTTCGGGCAATAATAACAAATTATTCTACTTCAACTAGAAAGATTTCACTTAGATTTAATGGTTTGATCCTGCAGTATTGCCTGTGTTATACTCAAAGTGATTATATTTCATTTTGGCAAAATAGCATTTACATGTTATTTTCACTTTGTTTTCAAAAAGATAACGAACTGGTTTGAATTTCACTTCGGTCTTTTTGACCGAAGTGAAGTTCAAACTGATTTGAGATTTTTTCAATTTCACCTCAGCATCATCATGTAAATGTGCATGTTGATTTCACACACACAAACTGAAGTGAGTTCATTTCGCTTTTAAGAATTTCAAACCGAATTGAGTTCACTCCAAGTCTCAATCAAAAGCTGCCAAAGAATGACACAATTATTTTCACTGGAAAGTAAAACACCTAGCACCAATCAACATTGAAAAATTCTGGAAGCCTAATATATCGCTATAAGAAACCAAGTTGAATTGAACAGAGGGAAACCAGGAAAAGCATCCTACATTATGTAAATAAATATGTAAAAATGTACATAAAATTTAGACACTCTTGAAAACTGTGATAAAACAGAAAAGCATTGTGTATATTATAAAATAAGAAAATATTTTTTGTAAACTAGTCAATTTTTTGTGAAAAATAATACATACTGAGTAGCACATATTGTAAAGGATCAAAAAAGAAACCTGCAGATTGTTTCAGAAAAACTAAAAATACAACTTCACAAAACTGCTTCAGCAGAAAGAATCATGAAATAATAGTATTTTCTCAATTTTGGCAAATATGGTAAAGCGTAAAGAAGCACATGTGAGAATATCTAAACATTTATTTGTATCATTTTATAAAGATAAGTCTTGTTCTGGAAATTTTTCAAAATAATCTTTGAACCACATAACTCTATTTTTCTTTTCATCCACCGTCAAATATGGATTTTGTTGAAGACCAGTAACAACCAACTGCATGAATTTCTGAATAGGCTCAATATCAGGAATTTCATCAAGTAGATAATCTAAAAACACATGCTCCTCAAAACCTGTCTCATCTTCTATTCCCATATTCTGCTCATTATCAATGGGGAATTTCCACTGTCTATCAACATCTAGCATCATTTCTTCAAAAGAATTCTGTGGAACATTTTCAGGAAGTAGATTTTTCATATCCAGTAACCATTGCTTTTCATGTAAACTTACATGATGTAAGCTTTCTTCCATGCTAACAGAATCAATGTTATTAGAAAATAAATTCGTTGTTCCACCATGTGTTAAGCTGAACTGTTGTTTCCCACCTCGTCTATCTCTTAGCCTAGTATACTTGGACCGTTCCTCTTCTTCAGACAAATCGACTTCTTCTGGTTTGCTACTACTCATAGCAGCCATTAATGATTTTAATTTCTCTTCTGGATTAGGTAAAGCATCGTCAATTTCATCAATCAAAGCACTCATTAGTTTTGAAACACTACGGTTATCAGCCCGTTCTATAATTTCATCTTTTAATTGCTCAACTTTGAGTGTTTCATTCACAGGTACATTATGTTTCATATCTATTTTCAATGTTTCTGTCTTAGGAATAATCTGTTTCTTGTCTACACTATGCTCTTCATAATCTTTTTCAACAAAGGTAGTACTTACATCTTTGTCGATACCATCATTTTTTGTTACTGTCACTTTATTGCTCTCCATGATATCTTGTTTAAACCAAAATTGTTTACCTTGTTTATGTTTTCTTTCATCAAACTGTTTCATATTTCTCCTAGCTCCTTGTACCTTCTTTTTTGTCACATTCCCTCCAAAGCTTTTCATAAGTTTTTGTAATGTTTCTTTCGGCTCTTTTGAAGGCTTGTTCATGCTTTCTAACAAATTGCTTACATTTACTTTTGATTTAGAGTCATCCCCATTGTTTTGCTCAGAGCACATAGCAGATAATGATAGCAGTCTAGATCTAGCATAATTCGCCACTAGTGTAATTCTTTGACAACGAATAGCACTAAGCATTTTTTTTAAAGAATCTAAACAAAGTCAACATATGTAAATTATATCTAAATTTAATTCAAGGAATAATTTTCCATTGTCATTAGAACATACAAACCCATAACTAATACAGGACAAAAATACTTGAAAATCTCCACCATGGTGGATTTAATAAACTATACTGTATGTCATAATCAAAGGTTCCACGGTTTATTTGTATCGCTCACAGAAATACGTCAAAGATGGGGATAACATGTTATTTCCTCCTTCCAAACGAGTTTTTTTAATGATTTTTTTTTGGAATTTTCTGAAAAAACATCAACAGGAGGGAAGTATGTAGGTCTTGTTTCGGTACTTTATGTGTTCTAGATGTAGCGTTTCGGTATCTTAGGGATAGTTAGTTGCCTTACTAAGCTTCCATAAGCCACCACTTTTTTTTTTTTTTGCACCATGTGAATTTCAAGTTGTTATAGCCTCGATTTATGTATCCTACAACTATTTCTAATGTGTTTTCTAAGTATATATATATATTAAAAGTAAAAAAAGGGTACCCCCATCACCTTACTTTCTTTTTCTTTTTTGCCAAAACTTTTTTTATTTTTTTTATTTTTAAGTTCGATAATTTGGACGCTCTGTCCGAATCTCACCCAATATGTTAGCGTATCACCGTCTAATTCCGGATACTTTTTATTCCGGACAGTTTTTTTATCATCCATTTTCTCGCTGTAGGCCACCACTAGGCCTTTGAGAGTCCTGTACGCCTCTTCACTACTTATCTGCCATATTGAAACATAATTTTTATATTTTGTTTCGATTACTCAAGTCAAAATATTCCCATCCTTTCGATGCAACCTCGTTTTAATGAAAATCGGAGACACGCGACGGACCAAGTATTATATCCGATTATATCTTCGTGATCGCTGTAAGAATGTTGAAGAAAACTATTTGTAACCAATTAGGAACATGGAAATTTACATTTTTAAGATGTATTATCTTATAAATTTGAGTTTTACACACAAAAAAACAACCACTGTCCAGGATTGAACGTAGGTATCCGGTATTAGAAGAAGTCACCGGAGCGAAGACCTGGAGATATTCTAGTAATCCGGTTTACCGTATTTCGATTCAAGTGGTTTCAATTAAGTTCAGTCCAGCCTGTTATCGCTAAAATGTACCGCTATCAATGCGAAACAGACAGAAAGCACAGGTGTTTAAGGCGGACCTGACCTATTTTCAGAGCGATTTTTTTACATGCCATTACAAGTAGTAATTATCTCAAAAAGTAAAGAATATATATTTTTTTAATGGGGTAAAAAGCAAATGAAAGGTGAACAAATTATCTTTCTAATGATATATAACATGTTGGGTGAGATT
>JAULBZ010004858.1:0-14160 GCA_032360805.1 Neoturris breviconis | reverse complement strand
GTGACTTTACTGATATTTGTTTGATTACTGACGGAGGTCAGTTCAGCGGATTACTTAAACCCTCCCCCTCCCCCCCCCCCCCCCAAAAAAAAAATCCAGCTGACATCAGCGATTCTGGCCATGGAAATAGATATCCGTTCGAAATATCGGGAAGTTCGAATGATCGGGATTCAAATTATCGGACGGATTTTCAATGGAGAAAGTGTGGATTGCTCAGGGGAAAAATAATTTGTTCGAATTAACCGAGTGTTTCAGTTATCGGAAATTCGATTTATTGGGCTTTCACTAGTTCATTTGTCTCCGTTCCTCAACAAATTGATGTGTTTTGAAATATACGGATCAAGAATATGATATTTCTATGCTAGAAAGGGAAGTCAACATGTAATTCAAAAGGCTCCGTGGTTATCCATATCAACATTGTTAAAATAAATAAGTAATTCAAAGTGCGTGTGCAAAGGACTATTAAACCCTATTAGGCCTCGCCTAAAAGGACTAGTAGACCCTAAAAGCCTCCCTTTTTAGTGCTCCCAGAACCATAACATTTTATGGAACTTTGCTGTAGTGCTGAAACCTTTCAGAAAGTAAGATCAACACATACTTAACAATTTAGCATAAGTATTTACTTAATGATGTTATCACTTATGAAGACATCATCGTGACAAAACAAATATTTTTAGCTAAAAAATATTTTGGTCTCGATTGATTGTATTTATAATAATCTTCATAAAAAATGCAGACTATCCATACATATTATACAAAGTATGAGTAAAAGGGCCTGTTACACTAAACAATATTTTGGCGTGTAACATAATATTTTGAGTGTTAATATATTTGTCAAATAAGCATAATTAATGAGTAAAAATATTTTCAGATTTTTTTTTTAAAAACCAAACCAGACCGAATTTTAAAATAATTCTGCGAATATTTTTATATTAAAATTGACATGTGCCCTATTGATAACAGCAGTTTTGCTATAAACAAGTATGGAAACAAGCTACTATAAATAAACTACTATGTGATTGTACCTGAAAGGTATCTGTGTTCACATTTTTAATGTGCAAAGGGCTGATTCAGCTTCCTCAAAACAAAACCGCCAAGCACACTTTTTGAAAATGTAAATCCAAGGAGTAGATTTCAGCTTACAATTAGAAACAAGTAAGCATCTTTGCAAGAATTTTTACGATTTTATAAAAAATAGTCTGTAAGTTAGAACTCTGGGGATAAATAAAATTCAGTTCATCCTGACATTTACAACAACATTTTCCAAACAAAATACAACAAGAAGCCTGGAGGCTTTAACAATTTCCCTCCTAAGAACTGATCAGACATTCAATTGCATATAATTCAGATAGCAATATCATTTAAATCATAAACCAGAAACCAGACACCAGAAACCAGAAACCAGAAACCAGAAACCAGAAACCAAAAACCAAAAACCAAAAACCAAAAACCAAAAACCAAAAACCAGAAACCAGAAACCAGAAACCAGAAACCAGAAACCAGAAACAATAACCAGAAACAAAAACCAGAAACAAAAACCAGAAACGATAACCATAACCAATAACCATAACCAATAACCATAACCAATAACCAATAACCATAACCAATAACCATAACCAATAACCATAACCAATAACCATAACCAATAACCATAACCAATAACTATAAACTATGACCATAAACTATGACCATAAACAATAACCATAAACAATAACCATAAACAATAACCATAAACAATAACCATAAACAATAACCATAAACAATAACCATAACAATGACCATAACAATGACCATGACTATAGCTATAATTCATAAACAATATCCATAAACAATATCCATAGCCATTATGATAACCGTAACCACAAGCATAAACTATACAGTGACCATAATCCATAACCCAAAAACTGTAAGCCGTGAGCCGTGATCCGTAAGCCGTGAGCATTTGTAGCAGATCAGAGATAAAAAAAAACATCTTAACATTGGAACACATCTGTTTGTTCAAGCCATATAACTCTAAAAGGATTGCATCAACAAAAACAGGCACTCAACCTCAATAACATGACTTCTTCTCTCTTGACGTCTAAATCGGTCCGAACGGTTATAAAGTTTTAAAAACAGTTGTTAATAGAGAAGAAGCGCTGGGATCGAGGTTGGCAGAAACTGTTGCCAAATATGCAATTTGAGTCAAGTCTCGAGGTTAAAATATTCTCACAACATACATTATTTCTTAATTCTTATTAGCTACATATTCTGAATTTACCTTCACTTCCTTGACATTCCAATGGTGAATCCCATTTACATTCAAACGATACATCAGTAATTAACGCTTTAAGCATGCCACTATATGCCCAATGTGTAGGATTAATATAAAACAACCAGTAGTAAAATATAGGCATTTGAGGTTCTGGAACAAGAAATCCTCCAGAGAAGCCAGCAACAGCTATTAAAAGATAATGAATATAATTTATCAAAAAAATAAATTTCAAAATAAATTTTAGAAGATAATAAGTACACATAAAGTTTATTGTCGTTGTTGTAAAATTTGCTCTTGATCATAATTTATTTTATTTTTATGTTATATTTTAGAGTTTTATTTTATTAGGTTTTTAATAGAATTTTATGAATTTACTGTTGGATTTAATTAGGTTCTTGTAAACTAGACTTCTTTTGTATTCATCCAACTCAAAATAAATAGTTACTATGAAATAATTACTATACTATTCGCAGTTTATATTGGTATGCATGCTTTGCTTTTTATAAGCTAAAAATGTTCGCTCCTCCCTTCTATAAGTACTGATATGTCCGACGCCTACCCAGTTCCAGTGTATTCGTCTTCGACTGCAGCGTAAAGTAACACTAGATCCTTCTTTGTATAGCTAGGACCATTTATAGTATAGACGAAGTTGCGCATACGGCATTCGCGTGTGAAAATAACAAAAATCAGGGAAATTGCTAGTGGAGAAAATGTAGCGGTACTTTTGCACTTGTAGGTTTTAGTTTGGTGTAAGACTTTCAGGACTCGTTTCTTTTTTCACAATAAAAAGTGTGAGATTAAAATATATTTTTGGACATTACAAGTAATTATGCGACTTTAGGTGTGTGGTTTGTTTGTAAAGGCCGTGTTCCACTTCACAAACTTTTCCGCGAAACGGAAACGGAATGGAAGATTCCATTGGTAGAAATCGACATCACACGATGTGTGCACATTCTCCGTTCTGTTTCCGTTCCGCGGAAAATTTTCTGAAATGGAAAACGGTCTTAACATATGATCCACGGAAGAGTAGATTGTAACACAAAAATATAATTGAAAATTTAAAAAAATATTATAATTTAGTTTCGTATCATTAAATTTATTTAACTTTTCCTGATAATAATGGAAGAAAAGGAAGGTACATACCTGATAGCAAAGGAGACACAAGTGGAGAATATCTTGGTGTTAAACATGCTGTAAACATAATCACCGCTATCCATGTTTGATTCAGTAATAAATGTATCACTGTCGTTATACAAAACTTCCACAGCACATATTCTTGAAATATACAAAGATAAATGACAGCGCATGCGCCTATCAATGGCAAAGAAACTTGTGAAAATACGCGGATGAAAACATGCAGTACTAGTTCATGAGAATGTCCAACACCGTCACTTTTTTCCAATGAAAACAAAGCAAATGCTTTATTGAGATGTGCATGAATAACAGATGCCATAAAGAGTTGACTCGCACATGAAAATACCATATAGCATGACATTAGCAAAACACCTTCTTTAGTTTTCCAGTAACATGTACCTGAAAACAAACACACATCATCAATGTGAAACAGCGTATCATTTCTAAGCAGATATTAAAACCAAGTTTTCTTGCTCTTAACCCTTCATTATTATGGTGTGGACCCCCTGAATTTTTATATTTTGCTGTGAAAATAACATAACAAAAATTATTATTGAGGAGGTTATTTTCTTACATATTTTAAATTCTGCATCATACATCATACGCTGAATCTTCTAATACTTTCCATGAATTAACAATTTTTTTCGGGGGTACCCCCCCCCCCCCCCTATACTAACAAAGGGTTAACCATATTTATACCGAGTCGCGCTCTTTCTGCGCCAATCAAATTTAAGCAGGCGCCATCTGAAGTACGGTTTGTATTGGAAGTTTGCGTCACATGATTTTTAGGTATTTCAAAGAATTTCAGTGAATTTACGCCAAGCCACCTTGCTGAGTTATCAGTTTTTGTTAGTGACTTTCTCTTGTTGTAATTATTCGATCCATTTTAATGTATTTCATGAAAGAAAATATACTAAGAGTATTTTCATTATCTTTGTTTTTCAATTTGTTGTAGTCATTTTTATGAATTTTCAAAAATTTTGCTTTGTAAACAACTTTGTTAATAGATTGAGATATGTTGAAAACACTAATGTTGTGAATTTTTAACCACCTGTCAGAAATGTGGTGGCTAAGGATAAATTATGTTAGTAACCAAAATATTATTTTTTTAAATTATACTAGAAAAATTATGACGGAAAGTATGGAATTGTGGCTTCCCGCAATAGAAATATTATCATCAATTAATGATACCACTGCTCAAAAGATGCGAATAACGAAAAATACCAAGCTCGTCCCCAGTCCCTTTTATTTTTCTCGGACCTTATAGAAAAGACTTTTCGTCAAAAGGGGCTGGGGACGAACTTGGAAAAATACATACCTAAAGAAAAACTATATAACAAAAATACGATAGGGAAGTATAATTTCTGTGAAAACGTTTGAGATGCTGAACTACGTCCATCCAATGCAAGTAATCTATTTTGTATACTAGATGTTTGTCTAAAAAGAAAACGTGGCTAGTAATATTCTAATGGTTATGAAATTAAGAATAGCTACTGAGGACAATTAGGAAAAAATAAAGAAGGAAGTAGCTATATATGTGGCTTGGAAATAATGAATATAGTATCAATAACTAAAAGTACGCAGAGAATGAATCAATAAACATAACTTCTATTTATTTTCATTTTCTGGTATTAAGGTAATTTAAAAGAAATGGTTATCTTCTGATTTTAGGACTTAAAACCGGACACCATAAACGTCAAGCTTAAAAAAAAATAAACCCCGCACATGGAATGATAGATGAGTTGTTTAGATGTTGTTTGTTTAAATATAACTAGAAGCAACCGGCTTACAGTTAATATCAACACTACATGTTATTACTATGTTACATGATGTCACTGTATCCTTTGGAATTTAAAGTGCGTAATTTGGCTTTTTCAGCTGCGGGACGTAGTCCCACAGATGTTTAAAACACTCAGCTATCTTCCGTCCTTGCTTCTCTCCGACAATTTTCTTGACTTTTACACCCGAATATGACATCGGAATAATCGAGTGCGTAGAGTTGTCAAACTTACAAACAATATGGTAAAAGTTCCAATGGCTTCCGCACTTAAACGAAATGACCATTTCCGCGTTTGTTAAACAAAAGAACACTTTGGGACAGTCTTATATGGAAGTGATACGGCAAAAATGGTTTTTTTGACTGGATCAAGCAAGATTTGATTTAAACGAACGAAGAAAGAGCAGTATAGTCTACGAACGTTACTTTCTATCATTTCTTATCAAGATTTTAAGCTATGAGGTGAATTCGTTCCTTACTTTTGAAATTTCATACTGAGAGTTTTCTGCGGATGTCTTTTAGCACGTTCAATAGCTCGTTTGATTGCTTCAATTTCACCACTATGTTGGTAATGATCAACGATAATTTTTTGAGATTCGTCATTTGTTAAAACATCCATAATTGTATCCGCTGGATTAGATGCATCAAATATCTAGGAAGAAAACACATTGAGCTTTGAAAACATTGAAAACTTGTTCAAAGTCCGCAGTAAAGTTATTGAAAAATTAAAAAAGTAGAGGGGGAGATTTTTGCACCGAGCATTTATATGGATACAAATACGGGCTAGAAATGTATTTCTAGCTACTTTGCAGAAAGACGCATAAGGGTACGGTTAAGACTTACAGAATGTAGATAGAATGTAGAAGCATTAAATCCGGTTTGCATTTCTTTTGTTGTGAACATTCTTAACAATTAATTATACTTCTCTAATATTAATGCAGAAATACGGTACATTGTTAATAAGTCACCTGATTAGATCCTTGCAGTGCTTCTGCTATCATCATCGGTGCCACAATTGGTGAACCAAAGTAAGCTGCCTAAATATATATTAAATATTAGAGAATAGTGCTACGATCAGACTGGCCTTATACCTACGGTAATGATACTACCGTTTGGATCTTTGTCTGTCTGACTGCCTGTCCACCATACTTCACTGAATCCGCTGACCATATTTTCTTAAAATTTTGCGCACTTGCCCAAAATTAAATAGTGAACATTCTTCATTGAGGAAAAGTGACCAAATTTTGGCTTAGTAAATTTTCCCCATTTCCCCCTCTTTCCAAACCAAAATTTTTTGTCGGACTTTTTCCTCCGCAAATTGAGGGACCACTTCTTTCATTGTTTTTAAGACATAGTTTTTGAGACATATTCTCGACATTTAATTTTGCGTTTATGAAGTTTTTTCACAAGAGTTTTGCAGGTCAACTAATGCTATAACTTGTTTATCGTAAAGCTTACACCATTACTGCTAATATTTCCCAGAACGAATCATTCAAATTTTTACTATGTGTTTCGAATGAGAGCAAACCATAGTTCCTATTCCTGCATTATTTGCCTTCCCCCAAATTATGGAAGAAATCTCTGAACACAGATATATAAATCAGTGCTTAGATATGAGTTCGATAGCTTTGCCATGGAATAAAAACGTTAACCAAGTAAACGAGATAAAAGAGGTTATGGTGGAACAATGTGAAAGGATGATAATCGTTTAAGCAGTAAATAAATTGCAAGAAAATGGCTCAGAAAATCATGTTCTCATCCCTAGTATTTCTTTGAGATAATTTTAGTTTTAAAGGATCAAGATTGTAATATTTCTATACAATTTCCCGCGCATTGAATGACATGACAAAAGTAGAAATCAAGCTCAATCAATAGTCAGAATCACCTGGTAATTTTCTGGTTGTGTGGCAAATTACAGGTTTAACTTTCCGACAGTGCTAAAGTTCCTTTCTGCACAAATATACTTCATCACTCACAAAAATTCTTGGCTGAATATTAATAAATTAGACTACAATCGTGGACCAAAATACTTTAGACAAAGTGGAATTTTTGCAAAAAGTTGGAATTTCAGCTTAGATATAAGGTCTATAATTTTGATTAGCACGACGAATGGCACGAAAAGAAAATTCGAATTTATTTTAAAAGCCTGGGTACTAAGCTGCTAGAAACAACATAATCTCCAGGGACTTCTTGCGGTTGTTTTCTGCATTTTTATGTTATCTACACGTATTGTTCGTCGAAATTTATGTAATGTCTCTTAAGTCCTCCACAAATTGCAGAGATCATAATTTCTATCTTTTTTAAGCTCTTTATGACATAACAAAAGTAGAAATTTAGCCCAACCACCTCCCACCCGCCAAGATCCCTTTAAGGTTATGGGTATCACAGTTTCATTCATATACACTATCCGGGTCTCAGATTCCTGGGGCTAGGAGCCAAAAATCCCGATCCTGTAGCCATTGTCCTAGGTGCAGCAAGTCCTAACCCTGGAGAATACAATTTCGTTCATATACACCAACCAGTATCTCTGGTCCATCAGAGTTCATGGACTAGGGTCAAGATATCAGAGCCATGAAATCAGGGGAACAGAAACAGATTCCTGTAGCTGTAGCCTCAGGCCTAAGTCCTGGAGCCAGAGTCTTAAGGCCAAGGACCAGAGAGAAGGGTTCCGAGGGAATGATCTTCTTTGATCTCAAGGTCAAGAACCACTTGGATCCTCTGAGTCTAAGAGTCACAGGCCGTTTTTCACGGGGTACACTTTAATGACGAATATTTTTGCAAAATTGCAACACAATTTTGGCAATAATCTCTGGTTCCAGTTTGTTTAAGTTGAGATTCTGGATTTTTGCACAAATTTCACCATGTCTCAAATATTTATGCGAGGGATTGTAGCTCTATATTAATAACTAATTTTGAGCATCATGACTTATGATTTGTGTTCCTTTGGGTCCTTATTTTCTAAGAAGTCACGTAATCAAGTTTTTAGAAAGTTTTAGAAAAAGCCGTTTGATAATTCTATAAGCACCATTTCAGACTTAAAACGTAAAAAAATAAGCACTGATGAGGTTCAACTCAAGTTACTGGTGCTTATAAAAAGTGTATAAAGAACTTCTATCTATCTACAATAATAAATAAACATACCTGTCCATCACACAAAATGAGTATGGCATCAAACATGTGGAATATTTCGATACGGGGCTGGTGAATCGTTACAACAACAAGACGCCCAGATAATGTCAAGCCATGTAATGTCTCTAATAACTCAAGAGATGACGCAGAATCCAGTCCTATATAATAAGTGTAATGGCAACTCTAATTGAGTGTGTCCTTTTTAGGAAGGTAATACAACCTCGATCCCGAAGAGAAGAAGCCCTGGGATCGGGGTTGAAGTTAATGCACTCTTCTACATGAAAATATAGTTGACTGTTACCTGATGTGGGTTCATCTAAGAATATGACACTTGGTAAGTCTAATAATTGCAATGCAATACATAGCCTTCGTTTCTAAAGAAAATAATCAGATTCATCAGATGGAGACTGACGCTGTCCTAAATCACATTCAATGAAACGAAATCTTGACTCTGTTAAGCCTCATTTCTGGAGAGGGACTCTACTTCCCTCTCACAGTAACTTTTGATAGAACCAAGCAAAAATTAAGTTCATCATATTTTTGCATACTTTAATTGCAGTTAATTTCGCGTAATACTATAATATTAACCCAGCTTTAATTCCGCGCACCTTAAAACTAATATATTCGCTTAGTTTTAAATTCGCGCGTTAAACTTGTGAGAACTTGTGAGAACGTAGAATTAACAATACCTATTTACGTTACTTTCGTGGTGTATTTTAAACGAAATATTCCGTGTACCTTTAGCCTGAGTTCCAGTTCCAAACTACGACAAGTAGTACTGGTCGTAGTTTGGGACTGAAACTCAGGCTATGTACCTTATGATGGCTCAAATTTAAATACAAGTCACGTAGTTATTTATTGGTGACGTCATTGCTTTTATTGGCGTCACGAAGGTAAAACTGTTGATGTTGAAAATCATTTGTTTGGTCAAATTGTGTTTTGGAAAAAATAACCCACAAATGATTTTTTAAGAAAAGATAAGAACAAAAAAAAACTGTTAAATTTTTATTTACCAGCTGTAAAAAAGTTGGTTGCTAAGAATATTTTCCCTAGGTATCGATTATTGTTTCAAAATAGATTGTAGGAAAATTGAGGCATTGGTTTTGAAGGTGCACGCCGAATAGCATAAAAAACTTTTTTTTTTTAGTATTTGAATTAGAAGTCTCGGTAGCTGAAATGCAACCGGAAAACCCTTTAAAACGCCACAAGAAGTCCAACAAGCTGGGATTAGCCTGCCTTAGCATCAGCATTAGCCCAATATTATTCATACTATACGTAGCAAAAACGCTCAAATTGTACCCACGGAAATTAGGCTTGACATGAATATCACAACAGCGTTGTACTCCAGATAAGATAAGTCTTGTACAAGTGGTTTGAAAGTATTGCAGGAACATATGGTTTCGATATACTACGATAAACACCATATAGTTTTATTATGTCATTTTTGGATGGTTTTGCACATAAACAAACTTACTTGTCCTCCACTCAAACCACCACTGGAAGTTGAACTGCCGCCAACAACCAAATCTGCTACGTTGTATAAACCACACTAAAATTTAAAGTTAAAAGAAACTTCGGATAGTTCTTCTAACTAAACGTTGTCAGGTAGGCCGCCATTAAACGTTCTCAGTTATTTCGCTATGTAAAAGTTTTTCACCCACTTTAAAGTCTAAAGATTTTCAGTTAGTCAGCCATCGAAACATTTTTGGTTTGTTCAACGTCTAAACTTTTTAGTTGGATCGACATCATAATCTGAAATGTTTTAAATTAGTTCAACATCAGTCATTACAACTTTGCTCATAGCGACTATGAAGACTCTATTTGACGCACATTTTTTGTAAGAAACAGCTTTATACTGAATTTATGTTCAAAAAATCAACACGAAACTGAAATTTGCAAACAGTAAGAAACAATCATATCTCTTTCGAAGTTTCGAACCTCTGAAACACATGGATTTTATGTAATATTCAAGTGCATTTATAAGAAATGAATACAAATTTAAACCTGTCCAAGGACTTGCTCGACTCTCCACATTTTATCGTGTACTTTCATCTTCATGGGCAATCTCATCATTGCGGTATATGTCAAGTTCTGTCGTACTGTAAGTTCTTCGTGGTATGGTGTTGCTAACTGTAAAACATATCCACTATTTTTTATAAACCAATCTCTGGTCTCTTCTGCGGGCAGACCGTTAATAAAAATATTTGCCTGAAAAAACAATGAAATTCAAAATTGTTACGTTTCTTCTAGAAGACATACACACAGTACATACACATTACATACTCTGCAGTATCGAATAAACAGTGGGGGACGCTTATTAATTTTTGGAAATCTTTTTCAATTTGTTCCCCCCTCCCCTGCTCAATAAATTTGGAAGAATATTCCCCTCCCCCCGTTTATTCCTACCTCCACCCGCTTCGTTTATTCGATACTGCAGAGGTAGCTACCTTATTTTATTGCCACTCTATTTGCTCGTTACCAGATTCGTGCAACTCTAAACTATGGCATTTCCTCGTGTTTGTCTCACATAATAATAATAAAAAGAGTAAATGGGGAATAAAATTTACCTCAGCCTCTTTCAAATGTTTCCTTGCAGTAAGAACATCCAATAATGTTGTTTTTCCGGAACCACTTGGCCCCATAATGGCTACAAGTTGACCCGGGTTGAAGTATGCAGTAATGCCTTTAATAATCTTTTTTCCGACCGAAGATATATTCTTTCTTCGTATGGTAGCTTTAAAGAAAACCAAAACAGAACGGGAAAATAAATAATAATTCATACTACTAATAATAGCAATAATAACCACAATAACGCGTACAAGGCATTGCCCTTTTTCTTGTCTGCTGGCACATATTCCAAGAAGTGGATAGTTATAGCGGGCTATAAATAGGCAATATTATTTCAAGTCGGAATTCTTTTATTTGGGATTCATTTTCATTAGAAGAAAAATAGTCCTTTTCATAAAACAATGAAAACAAGGTGTTCGTTGTTCAGAGTAGAACTTTTTACAATGCAATAACTTCCTTTTTGTGCAGTCACCGCACAAAAAGGAAGTTATTGCATTGTAACAAGTTCTATTTTAAACAACAAACGCCTCGTTTTTGTTGTTATATAAAAATGGCTACACGGAATACAAGGGAAATTATTTATATTGATATTTGATGCGTCACAAACTTTACTCACGAGTAGCAGTAATAAGTGAAATATTACCTATAGACATTCGTCTTTGTTTCATGCCTGAGTCATTAGCGTCTTGATTTCTCTTTAATGTACCAATATCGTATGATGCTGGACCCATGATGTCGTACTCAAGCATTGAACATGATATACCAATACTACTATGCGGAGGACATGTTGGTAAACACATGATCTTGTCTAAATCGGCATCTTCATAATTTGAGTGTAGGTATAGAGACTGCGTTAATTTTAATTGTCGATGTTGCAATATCCAAAAGACTTTTGCGAGTAAGCAACTGGCAAATATAAAAACGATAATAAATAACAACGTAACTCGTTTCCATGGTTCCCAGTTAGATTTAAACACATCAAAGTATATCATTTTGGGACATGTTGGATTGCACTGCGCATCCAAACACTTGTCTTTTACTTGGAAGGTTGTATTTTTAGCGCTGTTCAATATCCACCTATTCACTAAGCTTTCCAAATTTAAGCCATTCACTTTGAATGTGAACCAATTAGATTCATTAATATTATGTTCAAAATGTACAGAATCGAAAAATAATTCAAATTTTGATTGATATAGATTTTCCCATAAACTCGAGGATGTAATGTACCCGTGCTGGAAGCACGACGTGAGTATAAAACTAATATTTGGAATTATATTAAGCGATTGTAGCATTTCTCCACCGTACGAATGAACACGCAGTAAAGTGTTTTTGTTTTTAAGTACATTTTCTTCAGATTTAGTTCCTCCTGAAAACAGTTCATCAAAGAGTACATACGCATCATATTTACTGAATATGACAAGTATTGGGAGTTCTGTTGATACATAGGATTTACTCAACATACATGAAGCAGAAAAGCAACATGGATATCCTTGACTGACATCCTGGCAACCACTTTTGTCTATTATTCTGGATGCTTTCAGAAAGTTTTCATTCAAGATGTCATTTAAATAACCATCGAAGTTGATAAACCAAGACGAATCCAAAATGACTGAAATTTTTGCATTGGTATGAAGTTTCTGTAACAAACTAAAATGGTTTAAAACTCCAACACCACCTGCGCTTGTACCAGCCAACACAACATTACTTGCCTTATTTAATCCAATTGTAATAAGTTCATTCACGACTTCTCTAAAGATTACTGCACCTCGAAATATAAATCTCCCTAATACTGCATTCGTGTCATTATTTAAGGAGCTGCTTGAATTTGTTAATGAATTTCCAAGCCATAAGTCACTTGTGCAGTATGGAATAATGATCTTGCTGTAATCAGCGTACATCGAGGATGATAATAAACTTCTGGTTTCTACAAAATCTGGATAATTATGAGAGCTCATAAAATATGGCGTTTTTTTGTATCGTTTTTCACATTGTGAGATATTTGAACAACCTCCACCACCTTCTAGGTATATTAGCCAAGAGCTACTACCTCTAATATGATGGAGATAATATATTCCAGATGAAAAATCATTACATAAAGCCCCTTTAGATTTAGCATCAGTTATAACTACCTTGTTCAACTTTTCCGATGAAACAAGCGATAAGATAAAGAAATAGACTAATAAATACATATTGTCTGTCGATGTAGTTAATTGATTTCATTAGTAATTAGTAGTTCTGAAAAAACAAAAATATATTACAAGCCTGAATATAACTGCCGGAATCACCTGTGGTGGAGTGTTTTTTGAGTATAGTGTTCAGTTCCGCAGGTGATGTCCAGCAGTTATATACATACTTGTATTATGGTCACGTTATCATGGTCACGAGTGTTAATTGGACACTATCACAGCCTATCAGAGTCGCTACCCAGCTGGCAAAAACTTGTTCAAAGTCAGCAGAATAACGTTAGAATAACGTTCTGTGAACAACAACAAATTTCAACACTATAACATGGTTTCATCAAAACTTATCCTCCCAAGCTCTAGGAGCCCCATAACGCCTAGGCCTAATAGGGTTAAGACTTCTTGCAAATTCGACAAATTCTCTTGTTCCTAGCAGCTTAGTGCCAAGGCTCTTGGAGTATACTCGAACTTTCTTGTCACTTATCTTGCTAATCAAAAGTTGCTTTTTGCGCTAATTCCGCTCTAATTACTGCTGAAAATTCCTATTGCAGAGTTTCCATAAATATAGCATAGATTTTGTTTTCAATAAGTCACTCTCTCTGTGAGGCATTAAGACAACTACTTGGCAGAAAGCTACGAAAGAATGACACGAATGAATGAACCAGTTTACAAAGATGAAAGATGAGAATTAGCATTGCACATTACAATTTTTGAAGATCATAAGAAAGTGGAAAGCAAGATAATTGTAAATAATTCCACAAGTCAGATGTGCGAAAAAATAAACTAGTTGAATATAAATCTTTGTAACAAAAAGGTAACTGAACGCTAAATGGATGAGCATTACCTGAGTATCTAGTCTTACGAACAAAAGATTTTACAGAAGGGGGTCAAATACTTCAATTCATCAGAACAACTACCATGGAAGTACTTATAAAATAAGGACAATGAAGCAACATTGCGACGATGAGATAAAGACTCTTGATTTTTTTAATTTTTTTTCTATTCAGTACACAAATTTACAAAAAAAAAAAGGGACAAAGCCGAAACACTTGATACCCCACGGTAGATAATCCCACCAGTGAGGTACTGCACATAAATTAGGCAATAAAAAATTAAAT
>JAULBZ010004857.1:0-14160 GCA_032360805.1 Neoturris breviconis | reverse complement strand
AGTAGTCTTTCATGCTGTAGGAACCCGAATCTCAGTACAATGACAGCAGAAATCCATCGGCTTAAGACCTATAATCAACCTCGTCAATAGTGCTTCTTCTCTCTCGGCGTTTCAATTGTTAAGGAAACAGAAGCCCCGGGGACGAGGTTGGTATGTAGTTCGTTCGTCGTTTAGCTCTTTGGCGCGTTGTATATTACGTTGAGACGTTTTTCGTTTTACTAGTACAGTAGTCCAAATAACAATAAGTAATCACTGTGGAGGAGGGATTTTTGAACATAGCTTCAGGCTTTACAGCCTAGACTATGCTTAAAGCTCACTTTACAGTGATTATTTACTCTTATTTAGACCACCGCTAATAAGGTGGACATTCTTCAATCTTTGAATTAGTTCTAAGAGAGAAAAAAAGAAGATTGATTGCATAGATTATAATAGCTAGTATAGTCACAAATGTTTTTCTCGGTTTTTTCAATTGTAGCCCAGTATTAAACGAAATCAAGGTTTACAAACGTGGTTCTGTTTCTGTGAATCCCTCTTGATTACGGGCTTGTCAAACATTGAAACAACATTCAATTAAAACTGTTAGAACTAATACACACCTAATACCTGAGTCAACAGTTTCCAATGGGCACGTGACGTTTTTTCAACGTAAAAAAGACGTTGTTTTGACGTCAGAACATCAAAACAATGTCTTTACTACGTTAAAAAAACGTCGCGTGACGGCAGGGTTGTGAAAGAACTTACCAGGCGCTACATTAATAATACGATAAGCCAATTGTCCTAAAACGTAGAAGAGAACAAAAGACAGCAGAAATACGTCCATGTTTTATCCAGAGCTCGTTGAAATTTCCTAATATTACTTCAATTAAGGCTGATTTACATTGTAGCGTTTTCATTCGAAGCAACTAGCAACCAGAATTGCGTACGCGCTGTATTAACATATCACGCGATAATTCTGGTCGCTACGACAATGTTTTAGGAGTATTGTATTCAGATCTGAATTTTGTTCGCTGCGACCAAAAACGCTGATGGAAATCACCCTTAAAATAGAAGAAAGTTTAGGAGATATGACAATGAGCTCTGAGGATCGAATTAGAGTTCATATTGAAATTAACGAGATCTTTTTTTTCTTTAGAAAACAGATGAAGATTGGATGCAATATTTACCTACTAATCCAGTCAAACCTAAAAGTCTGGATATAATGATTATGGACATCAGCTGTGGAGGAGCGTTGGTGTTAAAGTATAGTTTTCAGATTTAAATCTGAATTTTATACAAAATATAAAAAAAACACTCTTGCACAGGTGATATCTGATAGTTATATTATATTCAGGCTTGAATTATGTGCCCACGTAGTTGACACATTAATCCTTTATATTCCATCATTATCAAACGACGTTGTAATACTGAGAAGACGCATTTGACCCTGTTATACCATGGGAAGGTCACTTCTTGGGCATATAACTTCTTGGAAACTGTTATGCACTACCAAGTTCTTAATGGAAATAAATACGTTGTTTCTAGTTTATTAAACCCCACCAGCGAGTAAATTTAATAACTTTTAAAAAACAAACTGGGCACTAAGTTGTTAATAACTATTTGTTGATATAAGACGAACGGACCTTACTGGTACCGTTTCCGGTTTCAGATTCTTTCGTTTCTTGAAAAATAAGATTTAAATATAAAAGGAAATTTAATATTTCCCTTAGCAACCATGGCCGTTTTCCTTGGCAACCATTTACTCTTAGTTGTTTTAGAGTTAAAAACTGTGCTTATTCTAGCGATCAATCAAATTATACTTACCAACCAAATATGCGCACTCAAAGATTTCCAACCCCCAAACGCTCTTATTCCAACTTCCCTGTTATTCGCACTCGTTAGCCAGACAAACTTCAGATAAGCGTCCTCGAAGTTGTTTCAATATTGTTTAGCCGTCATAACATCGACCCCTGGAATCGTAAAGTAACTGCCTGGAGGGTTACTTGCCATACTGTATATACACCTAGTCTGGTGAAACCAACCTGACCCAGTTGTCCCTTTCTTTTCCTGTATACTTGCTGATCAAGATAAAATGTTATCACAAAGATATCAAAATAAATACTATGCAAGTATAAAAGAAACGTTGCGAACTCTATACAGTTTAGTCTGTAATCTAAACGGACCTCTTTCCCCCCCTTCCTTTGCTGTTTGACCTGCAGTAAGAAAAGGAAAGTACCTAGTGCACAGAACCTTGCTCAAAGTCCACAGTAAAGATAGCCTGATCTCCCCAACTGTACGGACGAAGGTCGATCCTCTCTCGAACGATTGCGAATACATGCAACCAATCGAACACAAGCGAACGGATGTGAAACCACTGCGAACGCCAGCGAACGTATCTGGAATTGTTGCGAACACCAGCGAACGCTTCTTGAAACATTACAAACTCAAGCGAACGCATGTAGAACCATTGCGAACGGAAGTGAACGCATGTAGAACCATTGCGAACACAAGCGAACGCATGTAGAACCATTAGCGAACGCATCTAAACTAATAAAAACCTTTACGTTCGAATCGAACACATACCGAACGGTTGACGAACACATATGCGTTCGTCTCCTGTTCGCAAAGCGTTCGTGTGTCCCAATTGAACGCTTCTTGAATTCGTAGTGTCCGCCTACAATAAGATTTTGCGTTTATTTGTTTATTTGCGAACCAACCAGTTGCAGCAGCCCAGTGTCAAAAACTTGTTCAAAGTCCGCAGTAAACACGCTCTGGAACAATGACGTTTGACGTTGTTCAAGTGTCCTTACAAGCGTTTTTGTCCACTGGGAGCGGACTCTCTTTCTTGTAGTTTATTTTTATCCATTCTCAGCTCTTTCACATTGACATAAAACCTGATTCCGTATCATTAATGCAATATAAACAGCATCCACTCATTGAGCAGAAACTTGTTCAAAGTCCGCAGTAAAGAGGCTGGAACAACGTTTTCAACATTGTTCTAGTCTAATTACTAATTCCGAATCGAACAAGATGTTTGTCTACTATAAATTGATACTCACATTGTTCATTTTACTATAAAGAAACTATAATTTCTTGCACAGTGGAAAGTTTGTATACAATAAAGTAGCGATCTGCTATAATCGTATATTATCAAAACACAAAATTTTATAGAATTAATGTAAATGATTTATAGTGCCCGTCTAAAATAAGGTGCTGCTGTCATCTATAACACTCTCCGTCAACTTGCTTTTGATAAAACCACTCAATTTGCGCAGCTATAAATTTTTAACGTTTTAGATAAATTTCGAGTGAAAAACGTGGTAGAAATATTTGCTTATATGAATACGGAATATAATATTTACACAGTGATTTATTCAACCTCGTTTCCAGGGCTTCTTTCCGCTTTGAAGGGAGGATGCTGTCTCTAGGGGAAAGAATTCTTGAGAACGAGGTTGTACGCGTATTTTTTAAGAAATATATTATATCAGTAGTATCCAGTGAGCAAAATGATGTTTAATCCGCAGTAAAGCAACCTTGTTCCCAGGGCTTCTTCTCTCTTGACGTTTAACGCTATAGCGTTAAACGTCAAGAGAGAAGAAGCCCTGGGAACGAGGTTGTGCAGTAAAGATGCTAGAACAACCTCGTTCGGCGTTGTTCTAGCATCTTTACTGCGGACTATGAACAAGTTTTTGCCCACCGGCTCGGGTGGGTCACGGCAGTTTCCTAGTGAACCAATATCTGTTCGCACTATGTGAAGGTTTATAGTTCTGGATAATTTAGTAATTGATGTTAAAATTTTATTATCTGGTCAAACATCGAAATATCAGATATTTTGTGAGTTTTGTCGGATATTCTTAAGCAGGACGGAAAACGACGGTGGTAAAAATAGTGCTTTCTGAATTTTTTTTTCAATTTAAACAGCTTTTAACCGTACGGTTAGATGAAAATAAACCATTTTAACCAAAAAATAGTTCGCATTATCGCTGGTAGTGTGAACAAAAATCCGTCATGTAGAACGCTACGTGCTGTAACTCACTTGAAAACGCTCTTTGAAAATAACGGAGGAGAGTGTATATTTATCGACAAATCGACTGTGATAGCAACAACCGCTAAACTTTTAAACTTTTTTGAGAAACAAAAACCATATTTTTGAATTATTTATGATGTGGATATAGATGAATAGAAATTGAAAAATAACTTTATATGTCTCGATTACTTAAATCCCCATAGTAATATCACAAAGTTTGGCTGTTGGGATAGAGGGTATGAAATTCAGTTCATTTCGCATATCTTTCGAAAGCGGATATGATTTGGTTTCTCATCACATCAATCTCGTTCTAGTCATTTATTCACTTGCTTTAAAATAAATAAACTATCAATAACCCATAATGAATACCCCTATTGTTAGATAACCCTATTTTGCTAGGGTTAAATTTTAGGTATATTCCATATTTTATCTTGGAGCATTTTTTTTAAATAAATTCGGTTACCAGGGATAATTTTCCCTTAGCAACTAACTTTTTGACAGGTGGAAAAAAAATTATTCTAATTTTTGCTTGAAAGTTCTGACATTTTTTTTTAAAAACATTTACTTTCTTTCGCCAAAAAAACTTTTTTACAACAACTGTTTCGCCTCGATGTCGTCATCAAAATATAGTCGCGCTAAAATGTTAAATATGTGTTGGTCTTTGGCCCGTCATTCAGATTTTGTTCTTACTTTACTTACGAATACGCTATCTTCTTCTTCTAGTTGTAACCTTCCGATTATACGACTAAAAACAAACAAAAAACATTTTTAGTCGTAGAGATTAACAAGTTGTTTATATGTTGCCTTCGACGCAAGACATCAAAATCTTTGACATTCTTTTGTCTGTCTCTGGCGTATGCGTCCCGCGATTTAGTGTGAATAGCATGCGCAAGTTACACAAAACATATAAATTACGTTTTCGGAGAGAAATCATACCCATTACAGAATTTTTGTTAAAAAAGAAGCAAACACCAAGGAGGTGGCAAACGCAACAGAAAAGACAATGAAATGAGAAATCAAAAAAGCTCGCAGAAGCTGTACGTCTATACCCAGTTTTGTACATGAACAGCCACGGAGGTGTTCTGTGAAATAGATGATCTTATTCTCTTGACGTCCATTACGGAATTATTATTAGTAAAACGCGTGCATTTCAAAACAGCTTTCTTTCCCAGCTGAACAAGAATCTAGTGTAAAGAACGGTAAATATTTCCATCTATATAATACTCCCCTGAGACGATACAGTTTCTTCTCGTAAGAAGACCTCTCTTCCCCAGCTAACCACAGAATGTCTATCACAACGTCTTCATTTTTTAAGCGACTACTTTTGCTTAAAACTATCTAAATACTCTGCATAGGTTTTGCACGGCTTTTGTCTGCTCTTGCGTCAAGTCTTGGGTTGCAATCATTATGTTTGCGCGGACACTGCGATCAGTTTTGAGCATGCACATTTGGCAAATTTCGTGGATTTGGTTTAGTCGTGGAGTTCAAGTTTCAGGCGCTTTGGGAGTTAAACTTTTCGAGCGTGCGAGAGCGACCAGTTTTACAAAGCCTATCCTCTTTCGAGAAAAATGCTGACTACGCATAATTTTTTTATGCTTAGATTGACCATATTATTTTACAATTGAAACAGCGCGCACAACAACAAAAATATGGAGGAGGATAATTCAGAAAGTACGGCAACCAAACGCCCTGGTCGCAGCGTCCGCGCGAGTTAAACGATTGATATGGAAATTGGCCTTTATAATTTATACATTATCAGTATCAACAAATCATTAACATTAATTATTTAAGCTTAACAAATGAAGGTATGTAAGTATGTAAGTAGTAGAGTATATGTGCCGCGGAGCTTCAAGTACCGTGGTATAGGTCTTTATAATATCGCTTTGGTAAATAATAGCTCACAATAGCAAATTGATTGGATCATAATCCTAGGCTCCGAAGACTCTCTAGATAGATAGTTTGACCTTGGAAAATGGTTACAAAATCCGACTTGTGAAAGTCCACGAAAAGTGATTTTTTTTTATGATTGAGCATCACTTGTCAAACCGTATTCTTTGTTCACTGGCATGTGGCAGTAGTTTTAATTCAAAAAATGGGCCTGATTTTTAAAAAAAGATCGTCGAACTCGTACGCAAAAGAAAACAAAGACCAAAAAATTTCGCAACAAAAACAAACTTGCCTTCAAAGAGTTCAAACGTATAGAAGACATGAACCTCTTCCCGAGAGAGACATCCGATAGTTCCCTTTCATGTCCCTTTCACATCCCTGAATGTTTGATCACCATCATCCGTAGCCTACATTTAGAGCCCTTCAGCAGAAAGCGAAAGGTCGAAATGGTAGGCTACATCATCCGTTATTTCATGCTCGCATGATATGGAGGCTCGCGGGCGGTTGTTGCGCCTGGTAAAAAGCATGGTGAATAAGTTGTTCTTAAGCACAAATTGCGCATGCGCACAAGCGCCAACGTACAGTTGCTGTCCTCTTTAGCTCTTGCGCACCGAGACATAGCAAGGGAACAGTCGAGTAGCATCTTGGCAGGCTAGGTTAACCAAATAACATTTAATTCACCATGTTTTCCTGCTCTAGAATTGTTGCCCCTGCTTTAAGGAATATTGTAAGTATCCTATTATATCCTTGAAGTCTTGTTTCTAACACACATACCCTTTAAATACCCCTCTTTGTCCAGCATAAAGTATACCATATACAAGTTCTGCAGCTGAATGACACTGATTCCCGTTGTTTCGAGCTATCAATGTGCTTTATAATCTTTGGTTAAGAATGCATTGTATTTCTACCTCACATTTTCGTTGCGTCAAACTACTGTTTTGTTTTGTTGACCCAACATATGGCGGTTGGTAAATTTGTTTGAGAACGTTTTCACTGTACTTATGATTTTTTTATTGCACCTAAAAGTTTAAGCATTTTATAGCAGATATAGAATGGATTTCTGATGTATACTAGAGAGGAGTCACCCTTTATGGAACACTGTAGTGTCACCCATACACGTGAGTTTACATTTTTGATGGAGAAGTCATCACCACTACAGTGTTTCAAAAAGGGCAACGTTTCTAAGCTGTTCCAATATGGGGGACCCCTCTATTACAGTGATTTCATTAATCTTGGCTTCCAACTTAACTGAATTTTGTCGTGCGATGAGTCAGTTTGCCTATATCCGGCCAGCATTTACTTTTTCTAAAATTCTTGATTCAAATCCAAACGTTGAAACTTGTTCTTTTCCGTTCGTTCGTAGTTCTAAGCTTCCCTAACGTAACAGTTGATTTGAATAATGACCTCATTGTTCAAATAAATTGGCAAGTTCGACATGACCCAGATTCGCCATATGACTGGCTCGGCCATGTCGCCATTATTCGGCCAGGCAGCAAGTGTTATACCTCATATTATACCATATTTTTAATGGCTCGTACCATATTTTTAATGCACATCGTTGTTTTAGCTCTACAAACATTTTACTAATTTAGGGTGTTAGCTACAGAACGTTTAGCAAGGAGCTGTAAAAAGTGTTCTTTAGGGCGATATTTCTCGTGTGTGGATGTAAACAAGTAGCGTCACAGTTGTCATTATAAAATCAAACTTTTATGTAACCTGCAAAAAGTCAAGCTGTGCGAACAAGCAAATCGAGAAGAATCAGCTCCGTTTTTTTGGCGACAGCCGTCCTATAGCTATATTTATAATATGGTTACGAATTGTATTGCTAGGCCCAATTTTAGATAACATTTGAAAAGAAGTCAATGCACTATATTTTGTGGATAATTAATTAGGATAAACCCTAATTCAAAATGGTAGGATTTTATGAACACATCTGATATGGAAATACTACTTTAACCAGGAAACAAATATTCTTAAAATATTCTTTCTGATTTTCAAGTCAAGTTTTTTGTAACAAAAAGGAAGTTATAAACGTTTCTTTGAGGAAATTTAAAGATATAATTGTAAACTGCTCTCAAAAATAAAAAATGGTTTTAAGTGAGTAATTTTTGTCTGCATATCCTCATAAAAAATGTAAAGAAAAGTGTTCTTAGGGAGGAATTACTAGTGAGTAGATGTAAAACAAGTAGCGCTACAGTTGTCATGAAATCAAAGTAACACCAGTTACCAAAGTAAGAAGATCCTTTTTATTTACGAATAATAGTGAGGATAAACCCTAATTAAAAATAAAAGCATTTCATCATCCTCGCAAAAAGCTCTATTTTTTAGAGAGTTGACTCTTGTTACTCGTTAAAATTATGTAAAGTTCCTTGCTAAACATAGTGTGCATGATAAGTCTCTAAAAAGAAACTTTTCACAAAGTCAGGGAATTCAAAGATGTACCTGTAACACCTACCTTAAACAAAATTTAAAGCAGTTTTCATTACAACCCAAATTTTTTTAATTTGTAATACTTTTTATCATAGACTCGTGTAGCCTTAAGACCACAAAGCAATGCATTAACAACATTATCCAGAACAACGATTGTTCCAAGTAGTCAGGTATGTCATCAAAAGGAAATTCACCTATAGAGGAGAATTTTTGAGTATAATTTTTAGCTATGAAGCTGAAAACTACTAAAAAATACTCCTGCAAGGTAAGAAAAAAGCATCGCAAAGATTCAACATGAAAGTGTATGACCTGCCTGCAAACCTCGTCATCCCCTTTTTTAATAAACACCTTTGAATTGGTGCATATTTTCAGAAATTTTGATTACAATTGGTGGTGCCCTTTAAAAGTTATATTATCTCTGGGCGCTGCTCTCAGGTTCTAGATTTTTTCCCTGTTGTATCAATCACAGCACCAATTTTCACCACATTAATCACTAAATCATAAACCAAGCTATGAAATAACTGTCCACATTTGAATAAGAGCCCATACTTGATAAGCGACCATTTTTGAATGAGTGCCTACCTTTCATGAGTAAAAATCACACCCATTAAAGCCAATATAAGGAACCATCTCCAAAATTCGTTTTAAAAAAGCAGATATTTCATAACTTTAGCCAAAAATAATAAATTCGAGAAAAATTAATCTACGATGAAGAGTGTTGCTCGCATTTGATTGGTTTCTTTGGTACAAAGAAACCAATCAATTGCAAGATCGTTGATTCAGTACTCTACCTTTCAAACAAATTTTGGTGTGGCATTAGGTTTGGAGGTTTATTCAGGAGTAACTATATTGTAAATAAGGAAAGGAAAGATATGTTGTGAAAATTTCTTGTGTCTACTATCTTCTTGTTTTTAAAATAAGCACCCATATTTGAATAAGCCCCCACCCGTAAGACAAAAATTAGGTAGGCATTTATTGAATATATTATTGGATATAACGAAAAAAGTAAAGAAATATTTCCATATTACACTATATTACACAACTATAGTATTATTGTCTCTCTGTATTATAGTACGACTAGACCACGTTAAATTTGTTTTGTTTTTCCTAGGAGACATTTAAAAGAGGAGGGTGTTTATTAAATATTTTGTTGTAGGGGGTTTATGGAAGTATTACGATAAGCCCTAAGGGCATTTAATCGAAGAAATGTGGTACTTACCTAACAATACTTTTCTGTCGATAAATATTGGTTCTAATGCCAAATGTACAGTGTTGCTGGGTAACACTAGGTTGTGCGTGTATAATTTATTCATCGTTTGCATGCAGCATAGCTTGTCAAGGTACTATATTTTATTTCTAGGCTTTAGTTCCATTTACTGGCCAGTCATCATTCCACACTTCAGCTGCATCACGTGATATTGAACAAGCTGCTAAATTCATTGGAGCAGGAGCTGCTACTGTAGGATGTGCAGGTTAGAAAATTATATTTTGAACTACATCACATAAAAGGTCTACTTCTTCCATTGCAATGTTTTCGGTTGCAGTTGAATCTCATGAATTGTGGTAAATTCAATAATACACAAAAGTTTGCGTACTATCACAAAACTCAAGTTAGGGTCAATTAACTGTCTAAATCGATCGGCCTTTATCCACTTGCACAAGTTAATCATAATTAGGCGAATTTTGGTTCAATATAACAGAGAATGCAATGGCTTTGCCAAAAGATTAGGTGACGTTTTTAAACATTTTCACTTCTGGAAACGGTTTTAACAATTAGCGGCTTTAGAATCGGTTTCTAAGTTTCTAAGTATACATAAATAAACGAAAATGCGAAAAAAAACCATTTTAGTGTGGATGTAGCCTAAGTAAGTTCATAATAATTATGGTTGCTGCAGCTGCAAAATAATAGCCTACATTTATAGCACTTCACTCAGCCGCTCGGTCTATAACCAAACAACAATTTTTCTCTATGCACAGCTTGACCAAAACAATCCGTGCTCAAAACGGAAGACAAAATGGCGCTTCCAAAAGGTTTGCATGTTTTTATTTGACACCAAAAACGGAAAATAGTAAGGCATAAGGCCGTGATAAAATAGTCTTCTGTTTAGCGTAAGACGTGCGCATACTTGCTTTTTGTGCCGCACGTAACAATTTTTTGCTGCATGAACAACTTTTTGCTGCATGAAGCTATTTTTCTTGCTTCTAATTCTTTTCTCTCGTTCTTTCTTCATTTAAAGCATAATTATTTAACCTTGTATATCGTATGTATATATCACTTAACCAATCATGATTCAATCAATGCTAAATGAAGCTCAGTCATCATGTTTGGGGTTCACGATTTAACGTCCCTTGTCTACCTGCTAAAACACAGCACAGCAGAGTTCCAGAGTTACTTCTACAACACAAATTTTGAACAAGGAACTAAACGAACCAAAAAAACCCTATAAAATTAAAGCGCATCTATCTTTTACTTTTCAAAAAAAATAGCGTGCGCGTCCGTTCTATTTTATAAATAAAATGCATCGCGCATCGCATTTTTCTTTGTTTACGCTAGAACAACAGAACAGAAGATCATTTTATCATTTATATTTGGCCTAATAGCATCTTTTTTATACATTTTCTATAAGATATATACCTAGGCAATACCTATAGATATAATTAAAACGAATCAAAGCTTGAACGAGACCACAACAGCTAAATTCCACCCACACTTTCACAACATTTTTTTCTAGCTTTAAAAACATAAGTCCACCAACTTATGAAGGATTAAGAACGTAACTAAAATGCTGCATTTGCAGAACTTTGCAGAAATCTTGAATTTTCCCGGATCTATTTTAACCAAGGGACAAAATAAATCTTTAGAGATCTTCTAGAAGCATTCCATAAAACATGTATATTCCATATGAAAATGGAAGTTAACATCTTTCTGCTCTCGAAGGCATAAATCAACCAGATGTAGAAGGAACGCTGCTTCGTGTCTTTTGTTGTCGATGTTATCTTGGATTTATTTCACTGTCACGTGGGATATGTTGTCATCACCATTCTCTTTTAAGAACCCAGTCATATATGAAATATGACCATTGTGTGTAGACCAAGAGCAGAAAGCGAGAGGTCAAAATGGTAGGCTACAAAATAACTGTCAGTTCATAGGATTATTTATTTTCTTTAGGATCTGGAGCTGGTATTGGAACAGTTTTTGGTAGTTTGATCATCGGTTATGCAAGAAATCCATCACTTAAACCTCAATTATTCTCATATGCTATCTTAGGATTTGCTTTATCTGAAGCCATGGGACTTTTCTCCCTTATGATGTCATTTTTGATCTTATTTGGTCTGTAGAATGTTGTATAAAATATTATAAATTAGTTGAAACATTGAATAAATTTTTCAAAATCTGTTGATATGTCCAGTTGTAAAGAATTTCATCTTATGTTTTTTGATCTATCGAGAAACATTAATACCGTGGCCGAACGTTTCAAATTTTGAAACGTCCGGCCGGATATTTGAAGCTTGCGGCCGAATATTTGAGACAATAAAATTACTGACTGGGATAATTGTGACGACCAAAATGGTCCTTCATTTTTATAGACCAGATGTCAAAAATTTAGAATAAATGTCCAGACCAATATTTGGGAAAACCGGCCGGCATTGAGATCAACCCTCTCCCCGTTTTCATTACGGCACTCCAATTTCCCGATTGTCTTTCTCGCTTTTTTGGAGTTGGCCTACTAACAACTACAAACTAGTCTACAAGCATCCACATAAATATTTGAGACAAGGTAAAATTTGAGCAAAAAATCCGATTTTTCACTTAGATAAAAAGCCTTAAATTTCAGGTAGCAATACACTAAAAATCGAGCATGTTCCAAGAGCCTAGGCTGCTAGGAACAGCTGAATTTAGTTTTACGGGGGAGGACACCCCCAGATTTAAATTTTGTTCAATAAGGTTCAAAATCCTATTATAATTATGATTAAGTCCATTGTAACCACCATAAAGAAGGATTTTTGCTCAAAAAGGCGCAATACACCGGCTCATGTATCTGGACATCCGTTAGCTTTATGAGGTGTTGAGACTATGGTATAGTGTGTTATATTCTAAAGAAATTTTTGAATAAATTGCACAACCGGCAATTTCAAAAGCGGTCTACTCTTTCCACGATTTCGCTCTCAATGTTTTCCTTCAGCTCATTCACAGCATCAGTCATAATTTCTTTAGCAACATTCTGCCCTACTTCCCACAACATTTTTTACGGTCGCATTGTAACTTTTTTGCGTATCGGAGTCGGAAGGTCCATGAGCGTCGCGAACTTTTGAATAGACGCATAACCTTGTCCGATAGATCTCTCATACTGTAAATGACGCGACGGTTGATGCCAAAACTTCTGTTGCATGGTTTAGAAGTATAAAATTGTTTCTCAAAGTGAATTTACATTTTAACTAAAGGGACGACGCCAACCCTTATTTCTCAGAAAAGTGCTCGTGCAGTTTTAGTCCAGCGCTATTATATTCTGGACAAAATAGACTTTCAAATACTTCTGACAAAATGTCAACGTCGACAAAGCGATACCCGGTAATTTTAGGATCATTTTGCTGTGGAGTGTTTGTTAAATTTTTTTGTACCTTTGATTCTGAAGCAGAACATGGTGTTTTACACTTGTAGAAGCAATGTCAGCATTATTTGTATAAAAGAGTATCGGTTGTTGTTGCATGAATTTGCTGTTCCTCTGCTTTTCTTGTAAAACGGTTTCCATGAAACGCTCTTCTAGTATTCTTTCTGGTTCTTGTTTTAACTTTATCATCTTTTCCTATTTTTGCAAAATTACGTTCAATAGACTCAGATTACAAAGAAGAGGACATACTTTATCAAGTAAACTGAGTAGAGCCTACACTTCGAAGGTGATTTAAAAAGACAAAGATTTCGCTTCTGGACTCCAGTTTGGGAGAGCAAAGAAGATATATCTGCACTCACAAATAAAATGGGTGTTAAAAACCCAAAGCGAGAAAAGCAGCAAGATAAAGACAGGAGAATTTGTTCGGTTGAAAAAGCACCATGATAACATGAACGGCGAAGCAAAAATGGCCGCCATTTTGTATATCTTTAAATACTTTGTGAATACTACCCCTTATAAAATTGTGAATATCTCTAGAATCAAAAAAGCTCTTTGAATTCTGTTTTCAGATTCCCTGATAAATTCGGAACAAACATATGGAAACTTTTTTTTTTCAAATATTTGCAAATTATGGTGGTGTTTCTCTCTTAAGTCTATTCAATGAGTCTCTAGAGACTTGGTCTGGTCGTTTTCCGCATTTGAAATCTACTTGTGGTGTGTGTATTACTCACCAAAATTCATGAAATGTCTCATTATTTATGCGTTTGCTTGGTAGGTCAGCCTTTGTCTATCAATCTGTTTGAAACAAACAGCAACAAGATCGAATAATGATTGATATTATTGAAGTTTGGACTTTTGCCGAGTTGAATTTCAGTCATTAGCATAAGCCTAAGATATAGACTTTCGCTTGTCTAGCTCTTTTTGTCTACTAAGAAACAAATTGGTCTCTTGAAAGAAACAGCAACAACGGAGAACGATCATAAATTGATATATTCGTTAGATTCTTAGTGTGGTTTGCGAAATTACACGTACCGTAATTAGCGTCCAGGCTGAATTAAGGGGATCCTCTAATAAGCGTCCACCTTTGAAAAGGAAAGTTGAGGAACGCGCAGGGGAGACTAACGTTCTATTGGGAAAAAATCGCCGCTCTCGGTACTTTAATGTGAGAAATTTTAGCGGGTTAAATTTTCGCGAGAGGAAAAACTCGCGAAATTTTATGGTTTTATTTTC